>JAODLL010069968.1:0-40960 GCA_026546735.1 Forbesichthys agassizii | reverse complement strand
ATATATATATATATATATATATACTGTACACATATATAAATACCTACATTTTTGGTAATTCATAATCAATAAATGCACTGATTTACATTTTAAATATCATTTATAGGGTAATTTTAGTATTTATGCAAACTTCCGGGAACTATTTTGAGGCTCCAAGATCTGTCTTTGCTTTGAAAAAAACCGGTCCATTGGAGTGAACGGAGATGGCATGACCCTCTCTTGGCATGGCTCTGGCGAGGTCTATTAAAAGCAACACTTCTGAATATCTCAACTGAAACTCACCCAATAAAATATCAATTTGAATAAAAGTACTGTATACCATGTACAAATCAAAAAGATGCTTGAAGTACTGTATATTAATACTGTAGTAGAGTAAACAAACATAGTAATTATTGGATTAGTTAATGTGCACATGCAGGTTCTGGTCCTAATATAGAGACTGAATAATCCACACGTTAACTTTTAGCCTTGTGCAAACTTTTGTCCATTTTGTTGAAGAAATGCATTCATTATAAAATACATACTGTATACTTCACCAGCAGTATCTGTGGCGTCTCACCCTTCCTGAAATGGATTTATGTATTGTATGTCAATTGTTGCATTTAGAAATCTACAATTTTAAAAGAGACACCAACATTCAGTTGGTGTTTAGAGAGCACTTCTGTATATTTTTGTTGGCTTGGGCAAGCAACGGACACAAAAAAATATTCTGCCTGAACCCACATGGATTCATGCCGAGGGACCAACTGGCGACTAAGGTTTATCTTTTTTCTTCAGGCTTCATTTATTTATCATGAAAAATGTATAAGTAACAAGCATCTAACCCTGTACTTGTAAGTAACCAAAAGTAATAAAATTACATAAATTACATAAAGTGGTGATTGTCCTTCTTACACCGCTGGAACTTATCAATGTAGAAGTTTATGCAGTTCAAATAATTGTACTGTACACACATGCATGCATGCACATACAGACAGACACACACACACACACACTTATTAATTAATTGCACCGGTCTGGATATTAACGGGACAACATGTACCCTCCAAGGTACCCCGAAGGCAGAGACAACACCCACATACAGATTTGCATGGCACACATCAGTGTCTATTATAGGTTTTACGTGTTAGGAAAAAGGCCACTGATAAATCCCAGTGCAGAAAAGCAATGTAAATGATGCACATATCCACCATAAACACATTATGCTTCATTACCACCTGCTCAAAGCTTTTATCTCAGTTGATCTCTGTTCAGTATGAATAACACGCAGTTATATGTGGACGCACCCAGACATCTGTTCCCAATAGTAGCAGAAAATGTACAATTAAAAACGTCAAGAAAAAGTGTAGCCTACTTGTAGAATAAATGCTGGAAGATACACATTTTGCACATGCACAGTCTGTGCAAAAATCACTATGCTCCAATACGTGCACAAAATACAGTGCACTCAACAACAATGCATACACACACCAGCGAATACACACACACACACACACACACACACATACAGTATATACAGTGGTTATGTAATCATTGAGTAGTGCAACAGAAAGTATTCACATTCTGAAATTTAAAAAAGCAAAAATATTCTTCCATTTATTGAAAAAAAGCAATACAGTTCATCTGACACAGCTGAGAGATTGACAAGTAACTTCCCTCCATCAACCATCAAACCATTTGGCAATGATGACACCCTGCCCTGATCAAATGTTAAAACTTATAGTCAAAAAGTGTAAATGATCCTACAGTAGATCAAGGGGAACAGTTAGAGGAAATTCAGTAGGGTGAAACACAGGGCCATTTAGACCTGCATAATTTTTATTGGCTGTATTTGGATATAAATAAATTACAATGCTTAAAAGTTTAATATATTTTACATTTTGTCCTTGTGTAGTGGATAAAAACATATTTTTTAGTTCCTAATTTCAAAGTAATTAGGTGGTTCTAAGTAGTCAAAGTCAGCAATGTAAGATAATAATAGTTACAGAAGCTATAAGGTTCCAAGTATTTCAAGAATGCTCCACTATTTCAACAAAATAATATCAATATAATATCAAATTAGGCACTAATTAGGCAATTAATTATTAATTAAGCATTATGTGACATCTGTTTGCATGGAAAGTACTAAGTTGGAAAATATACTTCTGTAGTAAAGAAGAATAATCAGTTGTTTATTTATTTATTTATTAAATACAATAAATGTTTGTTTATTAATTTATTTATATATTTAAATATAGGTATGATGGACATTTACATTGTTCCAGTACACGCCTGAGACTGATGTAGTGCACAGAGTGTATATGTGATGTTACAAATGACGAGGCAACAACGAGGGAATAAGGAATAACAAAACAGCGATTTAATCTACAAAACTCACAACACAAAACAACACAGGCCTGAAAGCAACATAAACCGCAAGGGTTGCGGGGAACACAAACATTTTAAAGACACGCTCACAGCAATCATCCACATATGAGACAGGTGTGGGAGTCCCTGATTGTCACCTGTCTCAGATCAGCTGTAAGTACTCCGGGGAGCGTGTGCGAAAGCGCGCAGGAGCGGCGGGCACTGCCCCACCCCGGGACTGCGGCGTGATAGTACCACCCCTTCCTGCGTCTGGAGCCGCGCCCGACTCCCGAAGCACCGGGCGACCCAGAGGGCGAGGCCCAGGTCGATCAGGCCAGCGAGCATGGAACTCCCGGGTGAGGGCCCGATAATATCCACATCCCTTACCCAACTCCGCTCCTCGGGGCCGTAACCCACCCAGTCCATCAGATACTGGAGCAGACCCCGCTGCCGCCAAGAGTCCAGCACTGCCTCTACGGCATATGCCAGACCCCCCTCCACCTCTACCGGCGCCAGAGGAGCAGCGGCCGGGTCCGGCCCCCCTAGCGGACCGGGGACCACCGGTCTGAGGAGAGAGACGTGGAATGAAGGATGGAGACGATGGTACGGTGGCGGGAGCTCCAGGGTGACAGACACCTCATTGACCCTCCGGAGGACCTTGGGCCCCACATACCAGGTCGTCAGTTTCTTGCATGGCAGGCGGAGCGGGAGGTCCCGCGCGGACAGCCACACCGGTCCCCCAGACTGTAAGCCGGGGCATCAAACCGCCTTCAGTCTGCCTAGCGCTTCTGCTGGTCCACTGCTGCCTGCAGGCGAACCTTCGTGGCGGCCCAGACCTCCCCGGCTCGGCGGCACCAGTCCTCCACCGCTGGGACATCACTGGGCGGGGTCCCCGTCCAGGGGCAGAGAGGCGGCTGATGTCCGAGAACCACCTGGAATGGAGACCGCCCGGTGGAGGACTGGCGCAGGGAGTTCTGTGCGTATTCAGCGCAGGGGAGATACCTTGCCCAGTCGTGGGGGCTGTCCGCACAATACATCATCAGGAAGCAGCATAGTTCTTGGTTCATCCGCTCCGCCTGCCCTGTTGGCCTGGGGGTGGTACCCGGACGTGAGGCTGACCGGGACCCCGAGGCGAGACTTGAAGGCCTTCCATACCCTTAATGTGAATTGGGGGCCGCGGTCAGAGACGATGTCCTCCGGAAGACCGTAGAGCCGGAAGACCTGCTGAAAGAGCACCTCAGCGACCTGCAGGGCTGTGGGCAGCCTGGCCAGAGGGACAAACTGGACCATCTTGGAGAAGCGGCCCGCGATGACCAAGATAACCTTTTGCCTCCCCGATGGTGGTAGGTCGGCGAGGAAGTCCACCGCGATGTGAGTCCAAGGTCGCTGAGGCACCGGTAGTGGGTGGAGAAGACCTGCAGGTGCATGTCGCGGCGCCTTGGACTGTGCACATGTCTGACATGATCGGACGTAGTGGCGCACAGTCCTCCCCATGCCAGGCCACCAGTACTTCTCCCTGAGCGCTTCAGTGGTCCGGTCCACCCCCAGATGTCCTGTCGCTGGTGTCTGGTGGGCCCAGGTCACGAGCCGGCCACGCACCCTCTGCAGAACGTAGACCTTTCCCGGGGAACAGGCGGTGGGTCCCCCTCCACGGGACCCACCACCCTGTCAGCCGGTAGGATGGACGAGACAATGACAGGTGCCTGGTCCCCCTCGTTTAGGCGGGAGAGTGTGTCGGCCGAGGTGTTCTTGGACCCAGGCCGGTATGTGAAGGGGAACCGGAGCCGGGTGAAGAACTCTATTCATCTGGCCTGGCGGGGGTTGAGGCGCCGGGCAGCATGAATGTACTCCAAGTTCTTGTGGTCCGTGAGCACGGTGAATGGCTCACGGGCGCCCTACAGCCAGGGTCTCCATTCCTCCAGGGCCAACTTCACCGCCAGTAGTTCCCGGTCCCCCACCTTGTAGTTCCTCTCCGCAGGGGTCCTGGTAGATCAGGAAGGGCGCTGACGTGAACCTTCTCCGTAGCACGTCGAAGGCGCCCCCTGCCTCCGAGGTCCAGCAAAGATGGTGCGGCTTTTCTTGCAACAACGATGTGAGGGGCGCTGCGATGGTACTGTAGTTCTGGATGAACCGGCGGTAGAAGTTGGCAAATCCCAGGAATCGCTGTAGCTCCTTCACCATCTTCGGGACTGGCCACGTCCTGACAGCCTCCACCTTTAGTTCTTCCATGCTGGCTCCCTCCGGAGTGATCCTGTATTCTAGGAAGGAGACGGTGGCTTTATGGAACAGGCTCTTCTACCCTTTCACAGCACACACGTGGGCCACGTGTTCCGGGACGGTTGAGGAGTAAATGAGGATGTCATCGATGTAGACTATGACGAACCTCCCCAACATATCCCGGAACACTTCGTCCATAAAGGACTGGAACACGGCCGGGGCGTTGGCCAGTCCAAACAGCATGACCAAGTACTCATAGTGGCCCGACGTAGTGCTGAATGCGGTCTTCCATTCGACCCTTTCCCGGACACGGAACGAGATTGTAGGCACTCCGGAGGTCCAGTTTGGTGAAATTCCTCGCCACCCGAAGCTGCTCGATGGCGGGTGGGACGAGGGGCATCGGGTACCTAAACTTGACCATGATGTTTTTGAGTCCCCGGAAGTCGATACATGGTCTTAGCCCCCCGTCATTTTTGCCGACAAAGAAGAAGCTGGAGGACGTTGGAGAGGTCGAGTGGCGTATGAGTCCCTGCTCCAGGGACCTCAGCTTCCACGTTGGCAGCTGCAACGAGGACACCAACGACTGGTCGATGAAGCTCCCAGCGGCACCGGAGTCGATCAGGATCTGAATGACACGGGAATGAGAACCACTAGACACCACCACCGAGCAACAGAAAGGCGCAGAAATGCAATACACACTAAGCGCCCCCACTGTGCTGGGTGTGGTCCATTCGGTACTCACCCCCATTCCTGTTCGCGGTTTGGAATGGGAACACTCCTTACGGATGTGCCCCCCCTCACCGCAGAACAGGCACTGGTCCCGATGCCTCCGGCAGTCCCGCTCCTCCGCTGTGAGCCTCACGCTCCCCAGCTCCATCGGCTCCAGCTCCGGGCTCATCCCGGAGGGAGGAGAATGCAAGCGACGACCCAAACGGTCCCGCTCGCGGAGCTGTCTGTCGATCGCAATGGCGTGGTCGATGTAGGCGTCCAACGACAGGTCCCCTGGGACACAAGCCAGCTCCTGAGGGTGCGACCGGTGAGGAAGGAGGTGATCAGGGATATCCTCTCCCTATCTGTGAGCTGCCCCTCCCCCAGGTACAGCTCACACTGGAGCAGGAACCCCTGACACTCCCCTGGATTGCCGTCATACTTATCGGGGGGGGCTCTCCGTGGTTCACTCACCAGAGCGCGACGAGACTCCTGTTGCGCAGCCGACGATCTCGTCATCTGAGCTCTCGACGTCGCCTGGGCTTTGTCGGCCGGGAGGGGTGTCTGACTAGCCGTCAGCTGCTGGAAAGCAGCTACCAGCTGCGTCAGACAATCCCCCATCGACTGGAGTCTCGCCTCCATCGCCGATCAAGATCCGGGTCTCCACTACTCACGCCGCCCTCTGCTGCGTCCATGCTAATCCACGGAAGGCTATGTTCGTACGACGCAGACAGTTGCTGCCTCGGTAGCTTGCTTTAGAAAGCGGTTGGTGGGTTATTCTGTGATTTTACGAATGACCGAGGCAACAACGAGGGAATAAGGAATAACAAAACAGCGATTTAATCCACAAAACTCACAACACAAAACAACACAGGCTTGTTACAAGCAAAATAACCTGCAAGGGTTGCGGGGAACACAAACATTTTAAAGACACGCTGACAGCAATCATCCACATATGAGACAGGTGTGGGAATCCCTGATTGTCACCGGTCTCAGATCAGCTGTCAGCAGTACTCTCCGGGGGAAGCGCGTGCGAGAGCGCGCAGGAGCGGACTGCGGCGTGACATTATAGCTATTGCTATATATATGTTTTCCAAATTCAATACCAGTGATTATATTGCAACCACTGATTAACATAAAGCAGGTGTGTAGTTAAATTCTCTGCTGTGTCTTTCAGTAACTTAGATGATTTATATAGAGTATGACAGCATAATCTGCATAAAGATGACAATTAGCCTCTGGACAGCTTCTAGTCAGGTAATTTATGAACAGACTGAAAAGAAGAGGTCTAAGAACTGAACCCTAGGGAATACCTATAGTTGTTATAAATGTGACTATGGCTCAAACCAGTGAACTGCTTGTTTAGAAAATGTAATGTCAACAACTGAAGACAAGATAATACCGTGATTCACCGTGTCAAATGCTTTTTTCAAGTCAAGAAATACTGCTATGACATTACCCCCATCCAGGGAGCGTTTTAATTGTTCAATGAAATAGCCATTTGCAATTTCTGTTTATTTAAATTCAATCAATTAAAGAGTCCACAGAAAGCTTAGATTGTTTGCCCATAAGGTGATCTTCCATGACAAGCAGGTGGATGTGCCAGTCCCCAGTTTACTACTGTATAGCAAGATCCTGGTCCTATGGTTTCCAAACATAAAACATCAGACACAAGAGAGAAGATAGCTGTTGGCCAAAGCAGTCTTCCATGTCAATCTACACTGGCCATACCGGATTGTTACTAATCTGCATCATATGTGGCCATTCTACAAATGCTAGGATTTCTGCAGTCTATTCAAGGCAACATGGTGAGTTTACTCATGTTAATTGTATGAGCTTGTTATGTCTTTTATTAACGTGACAATCACTATATCTATGTATGTAAATAGAATATCTATTTTTCACTAAATTAAGTTATACAGTGATTAAGACAATTCATGAAAATTGTAGCGTAGACATCAGCAGTGTGTAAACCACCAGAGAGATCTGATAGAAAATAAATAATAAAAAGATATAGACCCCACTTTGAAATATACCACTCAATGTAGGTGTCACTACAATTACCTTAAGTAAAATATTAATTGTATCTTTAAGGTCAATAGTGGACTTCTGACTATAACTTCAGCTTTGTTCAATATGCCTACACCACTGACTAATTTAAACAGGCATTCTACTGTCGCATTGCACGCTGTCACCAACAGTCTTTTGAAGACTTTAGGCTATAATGGCTAGCATCAGCTTTTAATAAGAAGTTTTTATAGTACGTGTTGTGTGGTGTAAAGAAAATACTTCTTGGCACTATCACAGGGGCTAAGGCTTGTGGAACCTGCCTGTCAAAATTCAGATGGACCCTTTGGGAGCAGTGTCATTCATCTCTCCTCTTTCAACAGCTGACAGCTCTGTCCTTCTGTTGATTATCCATAGTGATGGAGGTGTAGAAGGAGGCGAGGCAATCCTTTTGTTCACTCTCCTGAAGGGAGATTGCAGGTACACTATTCTGCCACAATTAGAACCGCAATACATCAGAGGGAAGTTAAGTTACGGTTAAGACCCGCTATTATGTTAGCCACTCAATGAAAACTGACAGAAGTGGTTCAAATGTGGGAAGATGTTTGTATTTTTTTGTCTCTTTATGGTTTGCTGCTTTTGTACTGTTCTAACACATTTTGTTCTTACTTTCTGGTCTCTAGTAATACAGCTACACAAACACACACATGCTTTTTAGGCCTTTGGAGTTCAGTACGGGAATTGAAGCCAATGCTGCCTGTGCTTTGTTTACATGCTGTCTCTGACTTACTGTACAGCAATATTTAATGTGTTAAACGTGTTTAACTATTAAAACCTCAACTCTTTATCTTCCATACCTCAACATTAAGTTCTCATGCTCTTCGTTCATTAAATCACCTGGGGGTTTTCTATTTTGCATTGACAATGGAACTACTACTCTAATGGACTATCACTGTTCAGTTTTGTAGATGCATTAACAGCATAGTGTGTTATAGAAAAGCGAGTCAGTATAGTTAAGGTACTAATTATATTATGGCGATAACAGGATACTATCTTAACACAATACAATAAGTGAAAACATTTACTTTGAGATATTAGTATGAATATCTTATTGACCACTGAACATGGATTTTTAGAGTAGCTAAACTGATGTCTCTCACCTGGGAAGTACAAAAGCACAGAAAGCCAAGGTTTTGAACAAACCCTTGCTAATGCAAATGTGTGATGGGTGTGATAGAAAATACACCAATCCATGGTTTTGAATAAACCCTTAATTGTACTAGTGTACATCCACAACACACTTGTGCACATCTAAGAGACCATGTCTGAATTGTAATAGCCAGAACAACTCAAAAGGAGGGCTTCCTTATCTGACTTTAAGTTGTCTGAACCAGCCGCCAAATATGTGTAGGATATAGCTTGTTTTATATTAGTAAAATTGTTTCACTTAAATTGAATATTAACGGATGATTTTAATGATTAATTAATTTTATTTTTTCATTAATTAAAAAATTAAGTATTCTGGTACCTGGGCACATCAGTAGCAAGGCACACATCACCAGATAGCTACAGTAAACCCTCTTGACTTGACTGAGGTAGCCCTAGGTACAGTATAGCCACAAGGTAGGTTTATCAACGTGCCCGTGTACGTCCTCTTTAATGAAGATTATAGTACATTCATGTGGTAAAGTTGTTATGTGAAACTGTAAATAATACAAAAGTGACTATAAAATATTGCATACAATGAAATGTAAGCAGGAATATCTTCTGTGTACATACATTAACAAATATTTCCCAAGGATCGCACAGGTTATGGACACGCACAGAGGTAGCAAGATTAAATGTAGACTATCTTCTTCTTCATTTTTTTTAATTGGCAAGATTTGGCAACTCTTTGGAGTACTGTCATCTTCTGCTCCGGAGTGTGGATCAGACAAACTTACAAACTAATACATAATAGAAAGAAAAAATAATAAAAATAAATAATTAACAATTGCGCAATTGCACCTCGATTTCTCAAGCAGACCATATCCCCATTATACATACACATTAGCCACGCTTAACCCCTGCTTATTTACAGTCTATAATACACCCATGCTCAGTACTCCTTTTAATGTCAAGTCCTGCTGTCCCAAATCCCATAGGTAATTCATTATTATCTCTCTCTGAACCCCATTCAACTCATAAGTACACAGACTCATGCTGTGTAGCTTTTATTACATGAGAATGGCCCAAATTCTTATGTGACTTGACTTGGCAACATTTATCCAAACACATATGTGGCCCATGAATATACAATGTTACTCCCACAAAACAACCAGAGAATAAAATCGTAGCAAAGAGTTGCATCAAAATGGAAGCTGGTACAGATGTGGACTTTACTTTGGCTTCATCTTGCAACTCAGCCTACTAGTATTTAATGAGAGCAGAAAGATGGTCTTTAATGGATAGATGCAGTGCATGTAATTCAAGCACTGCATGGACCCTAATGAGGAGAGCATGCAGGGAAACCAATCTATCCCTTTACCATTGGTGGTCACTCCTGCACAGAACTACTCTGCCCTCTAGTCAGTCTGAGAGGTACTGCAGCCTCTGTCCTGAACCCCCGACACCCCAGGTTTAAAGACTGTAATCTCTCATTTAGCATACTGTATAGTGAAATTGGGAGACAGTTATAGCAGAGTTCCCTTAGTATTGAACTGCATGCCTGTTTATTGCACTGCACTGTCTGTGTGGTAGACATATTCCAAATGGAAAACCTGAAGGTTTGCCATACAACACAGCCCTGAAATGTGCCCGAGGAGGTGCCAAGGAAACTGCAAATGTGAATTGATCTTTCCAATCAGCATGATGAATGAGGAATGTCAGAGAGCCATTCCACAATGCCAGGTCCTCACTCTGCAATATTGTACCTCTCATTGTTTACGTGGGGATCAACGAGATCCAGTCTATAGCAGCTACGCTGTTGTGACACAGGTCAGGACACTTAGCATTTTTATATAGGGCAGCATTTCTCCTCCTTAGATGTGTCTGTATCTGTTTAACCACAACATTATCTCTCTCTTTATCTGTGGTCGGAAGAAAGTGGGCGTGGATTATACCAGAAGACATTTTATTATCAGGCACATTTGTTTTTCTTAACTAACCCTGCGTTCAGGATGGTGTAATGTTTACTTTGAGTGCAATGAATGTGAACGGCAGTGGACTAAACAAGCATGGTTACAAAACAGTGATGAGTTTGACTTTAAGTTGAGCAACATTCACAGGGCTAAGCACAACAAAGTGATACTTTGAGTATTACTGTTTTAGATGGTTGTGTTTCAGCTGTACACAGATGTACAAGATGATGGTAGACTACGTTGTCAGTGCTGTAGCGCACTAAACCTGCTCCAACTGCTGTGATGGATAAGTCCAAAATGGTTGTGTCAACATACTTAATTTTAAATGTCATACATTTCACATCAAAATGAGACAGCATGCATTTAAGATAAAATAAGATTGTAAAGAAGGTGGCATTTGTTAGGCTGCTGGTAGGCTAGTGATGATGACAAACACTCACAAATAGCCTATAGGCTTTAACACCCTGACATGTTCCACATTTGCAGCTACTATTTTAATACAACACATTTACCGCATACGTCTCGGAAAGTAAAATCAGTAAAACGTTAATTAAACGTTGCAAACATTCAGTCTATTGAATTTAATGACAAGGCAATTTTTGAATTAGGACATATATTTTTACATTGTCAATGTACTTTTCATCTCTTATAATAAATAATTAAATGTTAGTGAATGCTAAGTTAAAATGCCATGAAACCTGGCTGATTACATTACAAGCTCTACCCTGGGGACATGACTATTGATTGAAAGATAGGATACATTACTGCTTGTTCTACACTAGGGATGTAACTGAACTAGTTACATTGTAACTAGAACTAGTAATTGAAATAGTTTAAAAATGAAAAACATTGGGTTTTTATATATTTCGACAGGATTTTTTAAATGGAGGAAATTAACACACAGCTAAAAACTACAAGTTTCAAGGTTCAATTTGATGTTGATATTGTGGTGGTTTGAAAGAAACCAAGCGGCAACGCGCCATGTTGCTATACATTAGCTCGCTAGTCATTAGCATGGCTTTACAAGTTGTTAACCTGAGTAACAGCTGGGTACGGTCATCTGTCAGCCCGCTGCCTGCTTTGCACTGACCCGTGACTATATAGCAATCACTTTTCAATGTTGCAAAATGAATGGCCATTTTTATATTAATATGAATCGATTTGAATAAACATCAGCTGACATTTAGACTTTTATTCCAGAACCCGAATAATAACGAGCAACTTCGGGTAGTTTTGATATTTGTTTCCATTGCATTACGTGTGCCTTCCCGATTAATGTATTCGTATTCGGGTAAACCCCTACAATCTGCACATCTGACTCTATGGATTAATGGTGTTTGGTCTCACCTTAACAGATGTGGGGTTTACAGGACCACACATTTGTTTACTTTCATTCTGTAGACAAATAGAGAGAGGACTTGAGCTGAGTGGCTTAACATGCGCAAACTTTACTGATTAAGTTAACAATGTGAAATTGGTTTTCAATTTAGGTATAAAATATGTTGTCTGTACAGTAGATTCTCAATAATGTAACTTAAATAAGAGTCACTTTTTAAAGGACCTGCCTTAACTGTTGACCTTCAGCATTACAATAACCTTGTTGTTTTAGTGTGCTTGCACCTCCTACACCAGAGTGATGAGTGGCTCGGACACCTCACCCTCATGCACACCTGTTTCACACATAAATAGTGAGTGAGTGTACCTTTTCTTATCTGCATATACACAATGCCAACACACATAGTTGCTTATTCCCCCTATAACTGAGATGCATTCATCACACAAAAGCAAATCAATACACAGTTTTTTTCTCATTACAGGTGTATACAAATGGTGCTCAATGCACCATTTCGCTCTCCAGACAATGGGTGAAGCAGAGCAGATGGTAACGGTATGCAGTCTTTACCTCAGATTTCACATCATTGGATAAGCTCATTTTTTTGCCATGCTTGTCTCAGTATGTAGTAAGTCTATTGCTACAGCTTGGCCTGTGGAGTATTGCCTGCCGTGTTAAATCACAATTACGTAAACTCCAAAACTCCACTGTAATTTCTTGGCTACTTGAGCAGACGTGTTGCTAAGGCATGTTTTGTCCTGCAGTCACAAGCTGTAGATCCATCGCAAACTCTCTGTAGGCTAATGTAAAGTGTTTGTGTTGCTACAGTATATTAAGCTGATTGAGATAATACAACAATGATTACGTCCATGCCATTAAAACTTTGCCATTGTGAATCTGGTGTTTGGGGTTGTACTCTGGAGAATTAACATCAAGCTGGATACAGGCAGTGAGGCATTTAACGTCAGACAGCAATGAGAAGATAGACAGATTCAATAGGCAACCCTATTAGCCCACACATTTGTTCTCAAAGTGATCACAAACCACTTACTGTACTTACCATGGTTTACTGTAGGTGACCTAGACAGATATGGATTGAATTTATATCACTAATGCTCTTCTATGTGCTTTTGTTAGTGGTACTGGTTCATCTGTGAAATGGCGTACACTTCAATGAGAAGCTGAGCAGTATCAAAAGTTCAGAACAAGGCTAGTTTATTGATTTTGTGATTCCAACGGGGTACAAGCAATCGAAGACGTCCTTTCGCCTTGTCAAATGTCACGTAAACAGACTACCATTTCTCACACGGTTTGTCTCTCCTTCTCAAGAGGGAATGTCACAGGGAATGATTTAACATTGATCAATTCTGCCACCTGACACCATCATGAGGACAATTATCTTCCATTTTAGCCCCATGAAGAGACAGGAGAGCCAAGCTAATCATGTGGATAGATTTATTTTGAGTGCTTGTTTACGTGCCAAAATATCCATTCACCATACAATAATTCAGTGCTGTGTGTGTCTGGCAGCGATGTGAAAAGGCTTCAGAATTTGCTTTGCGCTATTGCAGCAGCTTTCAAACTTCTCTAAGGGCCATTTTGTCTTGATTTAATGGACTGTTGCCAAACCTTTTCCAAGAAATGTACACCATTTTCAAGCTACTGACCTATTTCATTCACCTCCCTTCACACTCAAACTTATGCTAAGAACTAAAGGCATAGTGTGGAATTGTGCCAAAGGGGTTGGAGGTGAGTGATTGTGGGGACTCCTAAACAAACTACATGGCATGCAAGTCCATTTGCTGTACAGTAGTATGTGATCATTGTGTTGGCATTCAAGCAGAATGGTGGTGAATATATTGCTGAAAGTAATTGTAATTGTTAACAACAGTTGCCATGAAATTAATTGAAACCCAGTTCTTAATCAATTCATCAGGAATATACCAGTAATAAAACAATACTCTATTTCCACAGTATGAGGTTATTTTCTCTGCATGTAAGTGCACTTTTACAGTACTAAACCTTGGTAACAATGTTACTAAATAATTGCTGAAATTATTGGCATTCATAGCCAAAACTTAAAAAGAGACCATATAGTTATCCTACAGTTAAACAACTCAGTGTGAAACTCTAAGAGATCAGAAGTATCCAGTCTGAGTGGTGAACTTATTGGAATGCTACAGAGGAAAATGGCTGAAGTTTGCAGTTCTCTGAATCACACCATACATGACATCTTACACTTTTTTTGTCACTCATGTGGCAGTGTGGGTTGGTCTAGAGTAGTGTTGTGGAAGATAGGAAAACCTAAACTGATGAAAGGCGTGAGAAAGGGATTCAATAGGGCAACATAGGGGAGGGGGGGCGGGGAGTAGACAAGACTTCATTGAAGCCATCTGTGCCAAGACAAAAACAAACAAAAAAGGACAGTGAATACCGTCTTATCAGGTCGATATAGCATACATATAAATAAAAACTGTCAAGAAATTATCGAGTTGGCATTCAAGCCAGGACTTGGGCTGTCTTGCGACAGGACAGCAGAAGGAAAGCAAGGCAAGGCAGAGAGAGAGAGAGAGAGGCAGAGTGATGGAGGGAGAGAAAGGGGGGGGGGACACTGAACCTTTTAGCTTGCTAGCTTCAGAACGCCACCGCACTGCGCCGCTTGTGAAGCAGCTGTGTTTGAAATCTTTTTAAGGTGCTGCAGAGCTCTCAGTGCACCCGGCCATGTCTGTCAGCGTCCCGCAAGAAGAGGACGGGCATGGGTGAATTATGATTGCTTACATCCACAGCTACACCACCAAACATTAATCACTCACGCCGGCCTCTCTCTCCTGCCTTAAAAATATGTGCGGCAGTGCGGAGGGGAGATATTGCAGGTGGCAAAGGAGCACGTGCTGCGCCACGCAATGTTAACGCAGCGCACGAGTATGCAACCTGTCTGAGACAGCAGGCACTGTCTAGAGAGGCACTGACAGCGACCGTCTGTGAAACTTGCCGTTGGATCGTGGTAAACCCTCGCACCTGCTCATGACGCTGTCAGGCTGCCTGGCTGGCGTACAGTTCAACACATGCTAAATATACGCCCATTATGGACCTTAATTTATCATGCCCCCTCGGTTATTGATTATGTGTTGCAAGATAAGACGCGCGCGCGTATTGAATATTGATGAACAGCATTTGCGTACAATTCTAATTAATGGCCTGGGAATTGACAAATAATCCCGAAGGAAATGTTTGAATGCATAAAGGGACACTCATTGATTTGTGTCAGGAATTAGTCTGCCTTAAAAGCAGCTTGTGTTTAAAACTCTGAGAGGACATGCCCCTCCTTCACCTGGAGGAGGAGTGGCTGGCATTCTTCTCTGCCCCTCCCCATAGAGCTGTCTCTACCATCAGCCATACAACAGCGAGCAGGGGCATCTAGGGCCACGGTAGTGCTTTGAAGCATATATAACCTGTAATGGAAAATGAACAGAAAAAGTCAAAAAGTATAAATAATCAAATGATAGGGATAAAACAGCCAAATATATGTTGCGATGAGGGAATTTGCACGCCTTATAACTTTTCTTTGTTTGAGAGTGACTTTGCCCGTGTTCTGCCATCATTGACTTTCGTGGCCGAAGTGGTTTGTAATTAACGCTGGTTTTGCCACTCATCTATATTCCTGAACCTTGACGAGACTGGTCGATCGCCCTGCCTGTGGCCTGCCCTGCTTGCTCTCTCTCTCTCTCTCTCTCTCTCTCTCTCTCTTTTTCTCACTGCAGCAAAACTCATCTACTCACATCTGCAATCTTAAAAGGGGAGAACAGGCCACACAGATAGGCCCCACACACATACACCCACTCACACAATGTTCTCACTCTTATCAAGGAGCCATAATGACAACTGATGGGATCAAACATTTATTAGCTTCAGCATTTCAGTAGTTTATTGAAAACAGTTAAAAGATTAAAGGTCCAATATTAAGATGGTGATCTTCTCTGTATTATAGTGCTCACAGTTTATGAATCACAAGTGATTGTGTGGTGATAGAGAGGGGTCGTGTCAGACAGTGTCAGACCGCAAGACCTCTAGAGGATGAGTAGAGAAAAAACGGCAATCAGCACATGTATGTATGCGAGGGGCGTGCACTCACTGAATTTCAAACCTATACAACAATGGCTTTGTAATGCTAGTTTCAACCACAAGAGCATTGTAATTCACACGCAGACAATTACACGGACACAAATAGAAAATGTACAAGCAAAACACATTTCCCCAGATATGCTGGTTGCAATATTGTCTCAGATCCAGCTCTGCTCCCTGGGCCTGTGTCTGGCTCTGGATTTTATTTGATTTCATGTCTCTCCAAGACAAGTGACAATCTCTCAATCATTTCCCCTTAGGTCACAGTGTTGTGCGGACCACACAAAGACCATTATACTCCATCCCAATTCCAGCTCCTAGTAAAGCCGATAGAGGGAGAGAGAGACATTTCACAGAGGAGATAGACAGCATACAATGTGGCGAAAGAGAGTAAAAACTAAAAAGAATGAGTCAAAATATGACAGCATGCAGGTGTATAACATTTGTTTACTGCTGGTTTCCACCACAAGCAAACAACATAACATGTTTTCTCAAACGGTGCACACAACACCGATTATGTTCTGTTAATGTCCACCGCTTCACAATATCACCATGTCTTGTTTTTTTTCCCCATCATTAGGCTTCATGGCCCTACCATTAGCTAATAGCGCTCGCAAATGTTTGCCTGGCCATCATAGGTAAAACAAAACACAAAGGCATGCTACAATGTTAATAACACATGAGGCTAGCTGCTAATGTGCTACAACACAGTAGCTAGCAGGAGAATGAAAGGGAGTCACATGGGACACGTTGTGATGTCACCTTGTACTAAGTCACATACGAGAGGAACTGCGTTTCAATTTATCAGCATTCCAGTCTCGCTCACAGGCATGCACATGTACAGTGCACACGCTGAAAACCCACTGGGCAATTCCGCTGTGAGGGAAAGGTCCTATAATTCTCAGACAAAGACAAAGCCACCGTGATGACTCGGCACGGAGAAGCCACAAGCAGCGTGGTATCCGTCAACGCCTCCATTTACCGCCTTTGCGTTGCGGCAGTCGGTCTCTGGGAACTTCGCTCTGACATATATTCCTTCTATTTGAGGGACTCTGCATTCATCAGGCATGACAAGCAGCCAGACGTTGCTGCCGACAACAGGGTCAGTGTCAAAATGGGTCGCCATGCCTACAGGCACGCTGTAACTATACCGGCGACAGTGTAATGTGTACCCAGTCATGTCATCCATGATAAATCGTCCTGATCACTAATGGAGGAATGTTTAAATAGGGGCAGTCCCGCTGTGAAATAACACGGGTGGATGTTGTCAGTTTGCTTCGGCCTTTTGTACATTGTTTGTGAGCATATCTGCCAAGTGTGGCATTCTCAAATACATTCTCATATAAACTGGGCTGATTCTGCAATTCCAAGAACATACCTCACAGCCAAGTGAAAGGCAGAAGCAGGGGCTCTAGTCTTCTAATGCATGTCCAAACAATAAGTTTTGATCGCCCTACAAAAAAAGGCAAGTACAACACGGTTCACCACCCACTTTTATCAAGTGATCATTTACTGTCTCTTTTCTGCAGTATTTTGATCATGTTGTTTTCACAATACATGCTTTATCCATGCACACACACACACACATGCACTTACTGTACACATGCACACGCATAGACACACTCTATTTCTCTGTTCCAGTTTAAAACCACTTTGCACTTGAATGACACTCTAATCAGACAGATGAGGCCAGTGTTTACAGAACCCAATGCAATCCTATCTATATGTGTAATTTCTCCTAGTAGTAAAATGCTAGTTGCCATAGAAATAAGAGACATGCAATGAGGCAGGATGGTTTTGTGGAGCTGGATAACAGCTTACCATTTAAATTCCATTGGAATAAAAAATAAAGTTATCTTGCAAGCCATATTGACTTGTCTTACTGTAAAGCATATTGAACTTTGTATCTTTGCACTTACAGTATAGTTACATATTGCATGTTGTTGACATATACCATTCACCTGTGAATGATGCACCAAGACACCATCACACTTGTAACTGAAAATGATTCCATGGCTGTGGGATGAAATAGTGTTATAGTCAACCATACATGGTAAATCATACCAGGTATTAGGCATAAAAATTGCAGATGGATGCTTTAAATGCAGTACTCAAAAAGTAAATCACTCTGTGCTAAGACATACTGTACATTCTTTTTAAATGCAATATGAGTTACATTGAGTTAGTTCAACTCAAATACTGTTTGATCCAGTGTCAAATGGCCTCCCCTCATTGTCTCCATTTACCCTCTACCTACAGTACCTTCTAAAAGATGGAGACTTCGTTCTTCCAGTTAGTCAACATGCGGTATAACGACTACAACATTATTACATTCTGTGAAAGTTCATATTCGCTGGGAATATCACTGTTCTGACATTTACCATGGGAGGACATGGAAGAGAAAAAAAACATTACTGAAATGTATCATCGTAGAAAGATGTTGCACCCTGTGGCAACTTTTACTCAGAATTAGTTCAATCTTTATTTAAGCACAGTATTTTTCACAGTGGTGGTCTGAGAGTAAAATTCTGAACATGTGTCTTGTCTGTATTTTTCTTTAAAAAGAAATAGATTGTTCAACAACTACACAGACATGTTCCGCTATAAATCACGAGTGACTGAATATATAGTACTGTAGAAAATATAATATATACTGTATCTCTAAATATAGCAAGAGCAGGGAGATGCTCAGAACTCATGGAATAATTCAGTGACTCAACTAAGGAGACTTTCATAAGAGTTCAGATGAAGGAAACGTGTAATGAACCCCTACACGTGTAAAGGCGTGGAAATAGGGGAGGGGTTAGGGGAAGTAGGGCCATGTGATCATTGGTGTCTTGGCACCAGTGAACTGTCATATCAAAAAAACAAAGAAAAAAACGATTTGTGCATCAAAGCCACAGAAGTGTCTCCGCCGATAAAGATGCCACTTTCTCTGCTCGGCAACCCCCCAACCCCCCAATCCTTGCATTTTTAATTACAAATATTTATAAGCAGCTTAACTGCAAGGACAGGGACTTTTAAAACCAAGAGAAGGGTGTGGGGGAGTTTGGAGGTTGGGTATATGCAGCTGTTTGAGTCGATAAGATTATTTACCTTTTTTTGCGTTTGCGTGTGGTGCTGTGTTTATTTCATTTAAATTATTCATTCCCCAGCCCCCCAAACGTTCACAGCCCCCACTTCGCAATGCTGTTTTTAATGAGAAGATGGCATTAATAAATAAATATGTCCCAGGGGTAAACATTCTCACTGAATTACAAGATTGTCAACTTCTCTGCCTGGAAATGAGACCTTTTGTTTTGAAAGGCCTGAGATATATATAGTTTTACTTGCCAGCTATTAAAGCTACAATCTAGCATTAGTTTAGTTATTTTTGGTGATGCCTACAGTACTGTCAGTACATCTAAATGTGAGAACTTTGATTCAAACATGTGGAGTATGTAGTTCTGCCATAGCTCTGTAGTAGACCAACAACAGCTGTTTGAGCCAAAACACACTACCTGAGCACGGTTACTAGACATTGTTCTGTGAATATCGCACATAGACACCACGATTGTAAAATAAAATAGTAACGCTTCCGTGGATTGGCAGTGGACTGTCATTGTATTTCTCCATTAGCCATACATAACAGTGCAATAGATATGTGTGTATATGTAAATCAGCTATCTCGGAAGTGTCCACAATGCATCTTCTTAATAAGGGGATTTTACAGTGTACACATCTTGGCAATAGATTCCAGAAGTAAATGCAATGAGCTGTAAAAAATAGACATGGATGCAAAACTGCATACATCCATCAGAAATATGAGTTATTAAATACAGGGATATTGTAATTTTCCACAGGACTTCTGTGAGATGCCCCAGGAATGTCAATAACTAAACACATTCTGGAAATATTCTTTCTTATTTTTCTTCAATCAATTTCACTTTCTAATCCGGACAGGAAACCCCTCACAGTGAGGCTGGTGTTGACGTTAAGGAGTACTTCCAGATTTATTCTTCCAGTCCCAGTGGACCAGGGTCCACATGGTAATGCAGTGTGTGTGTGTGTGATGGGGGTTATTTTTTGTCCAAATCAGGGGTGGACAGCAATTACATTTAGTCTCATTAGCCGTTCCCCCCTGACTGTGCGTGGTCATCGAGTTAATGTATGTGGCCCTTCCTGTTTGGGAGAAAATGGATTTGTGCTGCATTAGCTGATGAGACAGGTAAATTACATTATGTTCCCCAATGTGATCGTAATGTCAGTCATTCTAGGATGGACAGCCTCAAGACTTATTTGGGAGAGCCTCTTCTACCACAACTCAGTGACTCCAATATCACAAAGAGAGAGGTGTAAATATCCCTTGCTCAATTACACAGTATGTATGTGTGTTTTTTTTTTTTGCAGTGGAATGTTACATTTCCCACACTAGAATAACAATAGTTCGGGTGAGATGGGATTTTCAATGGCTCTTGCGCGGGTGGTGGACCCAGAAACGGGGCACACCAGATTGGTGAGAGGTGAAGGAGAGATCATTGAAGAAATAGTCAGCAAAGAAAAACACAAATACATATACAGTACATAATCATAATTATACAGAAATAGATGTTAAACATGCAAACATTATATGCGCTTTAATGTACCATGTCACGCTAGCAAAAAGGCTAAAACCGGCTAGCCTTGGCATGGATTTACGGCTTCAGGTGAAGTCACTGTAGGTCCCATTAACTTATTTACGCATTCTTTGGGTTTTCAACCCGATGCCAATTGGAATAATGTAAATGCAGCTAATGTAGCCTTTGTGGCTTCAAATTGTAACCAATCAGTGAAATCAAACTGTTTCTTTATGCTCTTTATGCTTTCATTTGTAGTTTTAGATTAGTTTATCACAACTTACTTGGTATGAACAATATTACATGTAAAACTATAAAGGTCAGTCCCAAACAACTTCAGTATCAAATAATAGTCATTATGTTATGTCTTTATGCAATCATTTAAAAAAAATCTTAAAACAGATACTGAATGTAAATCCGTTTCCCTTGTAAATGTGAACACAACTTCTCTACAAATGTAGTGTTATACTGTTACTTGCCTAACAATATACAGTATAGGTGATGTATGTAATACATCATATATTCAAAGTCAATTACTGAGGTACAAGATGTATCTCACTCACACACACACGCACACACACACACACACATAGTGTGATTATCAGGAAGGGTAATGGCTACTTCTACAGTAATTACCTTACAAAAGATAATCAAGCCATTGCCATGCATCATAAGACAGCCTATTTCCATTATGGTCTAGTAGGTAATGCTGGGGCTGTATTTATTAGGCATATTGAGGATTTTCATGTCCACATGAGCTTCAGTCAAGAAATGTCCTTTACAATTTTATTTTATTGCACCAAAAATCAATAACCATGATTTTTTTCTGCTTGTTGATCTCATACAGTATAAAGACAGGACATAGCATACAAAATGACATTGAAACATATATAACCCAACTACAATAATGAGTAATGCAAAAATATTAAAAGATAGAAAGTCTATACAGCTATTATAACTACGTTTGACTGATTACAATGGTAAACAATAACCCACAAAGGTACTTAAAAACAAGTAATGTATACTTAACCAATGTGTTCAGATACAGAATCACAATGTATCCTTAGAGTAAATAATGTGTAGTCGAATAAGTTCTCTTACGATCGCTGACTACACCTTTAACTTATGTGAACAGCAAGTCTGCTCATGAATTCCCACTGTTAAAAGAAGGCACACAAAATATACACTGTAAGCACTGCGGACCAAGATCAATATACTGTATATTTAAGAAAGAAACAGAAATGTACTCAAGGAGTATGTTCTAGTCCCGCGCAGCTTGGGCCCTCGTCACGTGAAGAAACTGACTTGAATGGCCACAGGAGGGCTATAATGTAGTGTCAGTGTTTGGGGGCCCTCATGGTATGGAAGCTTCAGGAGGAACCCCCCTCACTGCTCCAGTTAACAGCAGGAGTGCCCTTTTATTTTAATTTCTTTCTTCCACCCTGAGCTGTAAGCCTCCATTGTGCTCCCGGCTACCTCACCCCTAGCAACCGCAACATGCTTCTTTCTAATCTTTGGCCTCAACATTCATTGCTTTTTCCACTCATCAGGTTGTAGCACACCCGCCGTGTGAGAAAAGAACCTTTTTCACTGGAACTGTACCTGGATAAAGACAACCTGATTCTAAATGGCTGTACTACGGATGATGAAAATGATTGCGCTGGAAAAGAGCAGACACTGGCCATCACTGCAAAACCACAATCCCCAAGATATCTCGACCACATAATACAGAAGTCTCTGTAATCACGGGGGTCATGTTATAGATTTCCTTCCTCTGTTATTTCCAATATCCATTTCTTTTTGGATATTGAAGCAAAAAAGGCTTTTGCTCTACATGCGTTCGACTGTGTAATTAATTTTGTGCCATTATCTTATTGCAGTGACTGTCACTTTGCATATACAATACCGATAGCAGTTTCCTAAATGCGTTTACGATATCCTTTTTATGATCTTCAAATAATATATTTTGTCATGCTGTTTGCTAAAGATGCAACCTAGGCTTCAGACAAGGCCTTAATAGCAAATGTCAAATCTGAAGGTTTGTCTTTTGTCTTTTGTTTAATGCAAGAGCTAAGATGCAAGAATATTAATAACACAAAGTGAATGATTCATGTCATGCTCTTCCACCATATCATAGAATTTCTGTTTGTTATGATATTGCACTGCATAATACTGTACAAAGCACAAATTAATTGAACACACCATATTTTTTACAGTGCAGTTGCAACACATAGCAAAGTAGCTGTTACAGCGAGGAGCTTAAGCTGTTCATTTCGGGGGCATACCGTCTAGCTTTTGGATACCCAGAAAGTAATGTGAATTGCTCATATGCTTAAACTCAGTTTACGTTGGCTGTGTTCTTCTTATTGTTAATCCTGCTCTCGACACCAGTAGTGTCTGCAGGAATTAATTCATTTCCAATGAGTGCTGGGAGACAAGGAGAGGCAGAGCAGAGCAAAGACAGGGTTTAGCTGTAGGGCTGTAACCATCATATTGTCCTCCTCCACCCCAATGACAAACTTAAGTGTGTTATTTTGTAGCAGCCAGTTAGCACTGTCTGAAATAATAAGTAAAGCACTGTGGAAGACTGCTTGTTAATGTCAGTAAGACGAACAGATAATCAAATAGAATGGGATACATAATATTCAGTACCAGAAATCACCTCTTTGATTTGAGTCGCATACAGTCGCTAAACAGTAGGCTACTGTTTCTCAGGATAAACATCTTGATATATGTGTTTACCTCACAATAGATATGCCTCTTTGCTCCTTGTGTCGAATGTCAAATGTTTTTTGGTTTATCCAATGGGATCAAAGAAAAAACCTGTCTTAATGTAACTTTTCTGTTGTTTTTTAATTGCCCAACTGACTATGATTATAAATTGCTATTGATTTGAACATGGAAGTTTAATCAAGTAATGTTATGTCTATGCCTATAGGTGAAAAATATGAAATGAGCAATGTGCTAATTCATAATATCAAGAAACTGGCTTGGTTTACCTCTGAACTTTTAAATCAAGCCAATAATATTACAGCGGTAATATGCATGATACAGTAATGGACATACTGTAAAACTTTCCAGGAAAAGGAAGCATCGATTTAGTTTAAAACTTGAATTCGTTCCTTGAAGAATACTTTGGGCTTCAACACAATTTGAAATTACTATAGCATGTATTATGTCTGTTAATATTATAAATATGTGCATTGTGCATTCTATAGCACACAGCAAGTTTCATTGTGACTTAAAAGAAAAGCATTTGTCCGCTGCCCTGAAGTAAACTCATTGAGATAGCATGTTTGAACACAATTCGTCATTATAGTACCAACTGACTGCTTGCAGAAAGCAGTGTGATGTAATAATGAAGCCTGTATACTCTAGCTGTGGAAGTAAAATACATGATTCATCGATTCAGTGATCTCACTATATTTCTCTGTACTTGCCCGCTGGGGAGACTTTGTCTTGCCATTATAATCAGCATCAATGCTCTGTCTAGAAGCCAGCCAGTAAGGGCAATCATGGAGGACTGAGTCAATATGTCGTCCATGCACATTTAATACAGCACTGCGGATTGACTGACAAGTCATGTCAACAGCGTCTGATTCCCAGCTAGGAGGTATCTGGCATAAAGCAGCGGTTTCAAGTTACCTTCAACACACTTTCAAAGACTAAGAGAACTTATGAAACAGAGTAGAAAACGTGTAACCCTCACCGTACTTGTCGTGCAAAGACATATTCTTTTCCTTCTTCCATTTGTTACTGTATGTTGTAATGGGTGTGAAATAGCTTTAGTCAGAGGTTGATGTACAATATAAACTAGTCAGTCCGCAAAGAACCATGACAACAACATTTACCCCACACCCTCCCCATGACGATACATTAATAGTATACAGTATTGTATGGGATAGAGTAATGTGCAAAATGTAAATGAAAATTACACAACAATCGATGTTCATGACTCAATGTATAGCTTTGTTAATACAAGAATTGTTAGGAAAAATATAAATGCTGTACAGTTTTCATTATTAGCCCATTTCGGTTTTACAGGATGGTTGATTTTCTCTCACATATCATTTATGGTTCTTTCAAGAAGCACTAGGGGCATCCAAAACGACTTTTAACGACCTATAGTGAGAGAAGTGTGTAATGGCTAATATCACCATATTTGTTGTTGGAACAGCCAAAGAGTAATCTCAGCCAACCATGTGGCTGCTTTGTCGCAAGCCAAAAATTGTGCATGCAGGGCAGAAGTATACCTGCATACCTGTGGGAAAAAAAGGCTTTTTAAACCCTCTTTTGGGGTAAAGTCACCAAACATTTAAAGCTGTTTTTTATCAGTTGAGACCGGGACAGTTTGTATGTCCTGTGAATATAGACCTTTCTGACCTGTCAATCACGACCTGTCAATAATAACCAATCAGATTATCTGAATTTGTGACTGCTGACTACCACAGCAGAATAGAAGATTACTCTACCGACACAGGGTAGATTAACGTTTAGCATTTTCACAGGGCACTATAGCGCTAAATAAATGCACCCTTATACATTTGCCATTAGATGTGATTCAGGAATGTGCCATTCCAACGAGATATCATGCCAGACTATAGTGTACAGAACTGGCGTAACAAGGTAGGTGCAAAATAAAAGAGGTTTAATTTCAAACTATACAATGAGGATACAAACAGAAACACAACTAGCCTTAGCGTGGTACAAGCAATAACCCGCAATGGGTGAAAACAAATTAACAGTATATAAAGACGGGAGTAATCATTGAACGAGGGACAGGTGTGGGAGGCCCTGATTGCCACCTGTCGCAGATCGACCATCAGTACTCCGGGGACGGCGCGCGAGAGCGTGCCAGGCTGGAGGGCGCGGCCCTGCCGCGGGACGTCAGCTTGACAATGAAATCACAGTTGGCTAAACTAAAGTTACGGTAGATGAAAAGCTTGTGGGAGGCGGCTGAACTGAATGTGAACAACATCAACAAACATAAGGCTGATACAGTAAGATAGAGAAAAATATGCATTCGCCGTACATTGAAACGGGTTTGTAAAGGGCAAGTACAAAATACTTGATGATGATGAACCATTTTGGCGTTTTTTCGGCACACCTAAACCACGCCTGTATAGCTATCAGTAGCTGATTGGAAAGGTCAGTTGCTACTCGGACACATTCAAAATGATTCCTAGGCTTTCCAGACTGATTCTCATGGTGAAATTAGACTGAAGCTCACAAGATCAGGATGGTCTTGCGAAGCTGGGGTCTCACAGCCTGAAGACATGTCTATTGAAAGTGCAGTTATGGTTCTCTTCCCCATTAACTTATCCTAATAACCAAAGAAGGCATTACCAAGTTGGCCGCAGAGTGGCCAGACTTGCCTATAAGGACTTAAGGACTTCTTGCCTAGAAGGTTTGACTTGACAACAGTGTGTCCATTTAATTCATGTGTTGTCATGTGTGCAGTTTATCCAAAGTAAAGATATTCACATTTAGGCTGACCATGAGGAATTGATGAATACATCATTAAAATGAAAAAAAAAAACATTTAACCAAGCAGACATAAGCAGGATTTGCTTAAATACCAAAAAAATGTGAAAAGTGCCCTGACTTCTCTTCTATAAAGATGGAGGGTTGTAATAATAACTCAAAATGTAGAAATGAAACTGAAAATAAAAAAGATGGTGGAATTGAAAACCTTGCCCTTTAGAAAATGAATAGACCTAATCATAAAAGAAAAAGCAGCTCGCTGCATAACAGAGCCAATATCGCTGTGAGACGTCTCTATGGACGTGCTGCCATTAATTTAGCCACGCGACGTATCATTTTACTATTCTGCATGAATTTCGTGCCTCCTTTATAGCGCATCATGACGCAGAGCTGCAGTCGCAGCCCGACTCCTTTCATTTCAGCTCTGTATGTCCCCCCTGCCACTGTAATGCATCTGTAAGTATAATGAAAACAAATAGCACAAAAGCGTCCACCTCAGTTGAGTTAATGAGAGAGGGGAGAAGCAAATAGCTCGGCGTAGAAGTAAAATGTGACACAACTGGAGTATCTCTTCCTTTTCATCTGAAGGTTACGGAACAACAAGATTAAAGGAGTGTCAGTCGGCAACCTTAAATGTCTGGCAGGGAGTGCATGTCTCCCAGGAAAATGAACGTGCGTCGGTGAGGGGTAGCGGGGAGGGGGTGGGGGGTGCAAAATGTGAGGGGCTGCACACGATGGTGAAAGTGGAGGAATGATGTAGCGAGTTTGGGGAGACATTTAGGAGAGGACGGAGGTGTGATGATGGGAGAGCGGGGGAGTGATGGATGAGAGGGAAAGAGGAAAGCGAGGGGGGAGAGAGGGATGGAGATAGAGAGAGAGAGAGAGAAAAGAGAGAGAGAGAGAGCGCGATTGTTCTGCTTTTGACACATCCACAGAAAACACCCTGGCAAGCTGTCAATCCAACCGGCTTGTTGGATTGATTTTCTCGTCTTTTCAATCAGCATTTCACTTTGCTTCCCTTTTCTTTAGAACATGCCCGGATGCCAACATCACATCTACTATATTTATCTTAGCACCACACCACAGCAATGCATTCTTACAGAATGCATTCTTACATTCATATAGTGCATGAGTTACACAAGCGACATTGGTTTATAGATTTGACATTGAGAATGTTCAGTAGAATATGAGATGAAAAATTGACTGTTTTACCGTGTTAGCTCATTTATACGACGGCGTATTACAGTAGGGTCATTGTAGGTTAAAAAAAGATTAGCTTCATATTCCCCCTAGAGGCTAGGGGAATGGGGTACTTTCAGCGAAGAAAACGCTTAACATTTTACATTTAGGAGATAGATTTACAAAAATCCCACTTCAGTTTGCAAGGTCAGATCAGATTCTGCCATGAGTTATTTAGGCTGCTATGTCTGTAGTAGATGGCCTAATAAAATCATACTTTTCAAATAGATTTAACAATAAGGAAATCATTTTAAGATTTTAGACCTGAATTGCCATATTATCATATGCATTCAGACATTGCAGCTAATTGGGCCTACTCAGAAGGAAGACATTCTGATTTGGATGTGTGCATCAGGAACTGCAACGCAAAGGATTTCGAATTTTCATTTTATTCTTTATTTAGATCTCTTTGAGGATAACAACTATGTTTTTAAAGAATGCTCAGATGAACAATCACTCTATAAAAGACAGACATTCAAACACTCAAGGACTAGGATAGGCTGCACAATTGAAAATAAGACAACAAATATAACTGAGTATATAATAATATAAGTACAAAGAAATGTAGTATTGTAAAAACTACGGAAACTATTTATAGATTCTAATTCCAAATAATATTCCAAATATAATCCAGAATAAAAAACTGTCTGTCTGCAGTGTATTCCAGGTGGAGGGAGCAGAGGAGCTAAATGCTATAATGCTTGGATTCTAACATGTCAGTCAACTCATTCCTGCTTTCTACATCACCACTGGTCAAGCTGACTGTTCACAGCCGGCCAGAACAACCTTCAGGCCACCCGGTGCTCCCGATGGGCTGTCCACATGGACTAGCCCCTCCTTGGCAACTTTATACAAAGAGCCTATAGCGACACATCTAGTGACCTTTTGAGCAGACATTATAGTTTCCTTGGGAGAGATTGGCCAACTTGGATGTCTGCATACTTCCTTGTACTCACTGGGACTGTGTTGTACCGGCAACTGGGACTATACAGAGAGTGACAGTGGTGCGCTAGGAGGCCTATCATATCTGTGCCTCAGAATGACAGTATTTTCTCGTGACAGCTTTGAAGGGTAGTCTAGAATGATGTATGATTGAATGCGAGCTAAATTAACAAAATTAGCTCAATTTTAACATCCTGGTGCGTGCTTTAGCCTTTGTTGTGTTCAACACAAATACATTATTAATACACACTTAAATACACTGTAAAAATATGAATACAAAATGCATTTAATGTTGTCATTGCTGTATGTATGTATGACAACATGCATCCAAAGCATTCTGAGACAGAAGTTACATTTAGAATTGTGAATTTATTAAATACTGTGTACTATTGTTTTTTTCTACAATCACAAACTTGTCAAAGTCTGAATAATATAACGCTGAATAATATACGCAGGTGTATTGCTTTCATGCTGCTCCACTGTAGTTATATAGAATAACCCTAGCACTAACTCTAAGAAAGAATATACTGTATAAATTAACTACCGGTAGTCAGCTGCAAAGCCATAATTCATCCATCAGTGGTTTGTCTTAAGGTCAAATGAACAGCGAGGGGTGAAAACAGTTGAATAGAAAATAGTTGCAAAATAGAATCACATTCCATAATTCAGGTAAAACATTTTCACCATTCGCCCCCCTAGTGTGCAAGCTGTACAACTGTGTTTTTCCCAGTGAAAACCATGTAGTTGCATAATATCACCAACTGTGAGCGGAGATAAAGCAGACTATTGTCATAGCAGCTTGGTGTTTAGCGCTCGCACCTGCTTCTCTCCAAACACACCTACAGCAGAGTCAACGTACAAATCAGACGGGGGAAGAAAACAATGAGTGCCGTAACCTTTTCATTGCCATCTAAAAGGTTAACAAGCAGCCGATAAAGCCTGGGGCACAACCGTTGGTCTCATTTGAAGAAGAGAATGCACGCAACGCAGTCCATCCCAGCTATAAAGAATAACGATGCTAAGATCACGTCTTAGCTGCTGTTCATATCCTCGTCGTAAACACTTCAAATTATTAAAAAAGGTATACTTTTTCTTATACATAAAGCTCAAACTAATATACATGGCTGACCTGAATTTAGCCAACCATCCATTCCAAGTTAAATAGACAAATCTGATGTCATTGCTGTGTCTGCCAGGGAAGATAAGCAGAGCTAGAATAGATAGAGCATTAGTGTCCCTTTTGGCCCATTCAAGTCCCAATTGACTCATACATAATGTTTATACTGTTTTGTAGGTTTTGTATTATCACTCACCGCTTAATTACTAGGTGTCCTCCGTAAAGCACCCTAAACTCTCAAATGCTGCCTTGTGTTCATTTAGTGTTTGAATATGTAAAGCAATTACAGGTTCATGTTTTTGGACACTCGTTATACTTAACAGGACCAGTGGGGGACACAAATGACACAGTAGGCATTAATGCCCCTGCTTGTGCTGCTGACTCAGTTATGGGTGGGGGATGGGATCAGATTTTGTATTGTAAAAAGTGATCTTTGGGGGGGTGTCAGTGATAGAGAGAGAGAGAGAGAGAGAGAGAGAGAGAGAGAGAGAGAGAGAGAGAGAGAGAGAGAGAGAGAGAGAGAGAGAGAGTGAGCGAGAGAGAGTGAGAGAGATACACTATTGATTTTCATGCAGATGGATGAATAGATTAAATGCCTTTGCGTTCTCTTCTCAATTCCCCCAGCACTAAGGCCGCACTAAGGCCAGGACCAATCAAATAGCCACCAATTGTTTTGGTTTTGCTGTGAAATAGTGGGCCAGACGGGAGCAGGTTTTAGATTAATCAGAGAGACAAATGGCAAAAGGCATACAGGAGACATCTGGGAAGATAAAATGGGCAGAACTAAAAAGAGGGCATAAGAGAAAATCACCAGAATGTTAGAAGCAAAGAGGAATGGCAAATATTTGTCACAAAACTGCTTAAAATAATGAAATGCTCACAGTGTTTGTGGACAGATAAATTGAGAAAATATATATAAATTGATTTGTAAAAGAAAAGTACAGGAGCGAAGGGAAGAAAAGAAGAAGACTTTTTTGCCTATGCACCGGCAACCATGGCAATATAAATTGATAAAACCAGACAGCATCGCTTGTTTCTTTAGCGATGGCATATCTATATATCATTCAGTAGGCATCTTCAATGCTTATAGAAATGTCAATCAATCTGTCTTCCTCCAGACCCGCATCCTAGTAGCTCCTGTTAAATCAATTAGCTACCAGTCATTTCTTTCTAACTCCGGCTCTTGACCCGGTTGCATTTTAGCATATGCCAGAAAAATGATTACATTCCTGATTATAGCATTGCTTTCTTCCTTTAGCATGGTGAATGCTAGGTAGATGTAATCAGAGCCCATGTGGCGAGGAGCTCCTTATTTAGTTTGTAAGTGAAGATAGTGACACGGAAATGAAAACCCCCGACTCATTTCCTGACTCCCGGGGGTAGACACAAGCTTTCAAAGCACAAATGTTTCTCTGGTGATACCTATCGCTCAAACTCGGACCAGAAAGCGACCAAAAACACAAAATAACTTTTTCCCTCTTCGGTCTAAGATGGAGATGTACAGGGTATAGACGTCCTATGGGCACTACTAATTTCTTTTGTTTTCAGCAGGTGAATGGAGCATAATAGCACTCATTATTATAGGCATAAGCAAGCAGCATCTTCTGTAAAACCTAAAATGTTATCAAGAACGCTAATATTACGTTAAGAATTGTCACACAAATGCCCAAGTTGATAAATATAATGATAATAATCATTAGACTTGTAGAGAATAGTGCTTTGCTGTACATGTCATATGTGACCCAGCTGCACCACAACCAGCGTGTTGCGCCCACCAGGGTAATGTGACCGCAGTTACAGTATACTCACCACACATTAGCTGTTCAATGGGGAGGTGACCAGAACACATTTTATTCCATCTGAATGTGGAGTAAAATACAGTGTTAGTTATCGTTGAGGACTCCTGATATCTTCTTGCTCAAATCCAAACAATATCCCTCCTCAGCACCGCCTCACATTGGAATGCAGTGTGAAGCAAAGGTCAGGGCTACGGCTTTGTTGTTGTGAGTGGTGTTTGCCACATTGTTTATGTTCCTATTTACAGAGCCAGGATTGTGTAGATGTATCATATTATTATTTCAACACGCAACGGTAAGATAGCGAAATGCAAGGAGGTATTTGGTGAATTTGACAAAAAGTGTATTATCTTGCATTTAGCTTGCAATAGCTGACCTTTAAGGTACTGTGTCTATGTAACATCTCACGAGGCTTTTAAAACAACAGAAATGATAAGAATGAATTCACAGAATGATAAGAATATCTGTTTTGACATCAAAGACTACAGTGCGTATTGCATTGTAGAGGTATTGAAATGAACAGACTAAACAGCTATCACTGGCATTGGCTGTGGCTGTTTTCTTGGTAATATGGTCTTGCTCAAAACTGTACTAAGCCAGCCACACGTGAAGATTATAAAATAGCAGGGTGTTGACTGGCTGTAAGCGTTTCAGCAGTTTGGTTGAATTATGCGTATTCTTGCCTTGATGTTATAAATAGGCCTAAATCATTTTAGTAGCCTAGTTGGCATCTTTTTTATATACCTTATGACTGTAAAGTTAGACTGTGTGTGGACCCAGTATTGGGATTGACTGAAAAATTGTCGATCTGAGCGGAGGCTCTGAGGTGGAGAATATGGGTGGACATGGGACAACATAATCTTCTAGTGAAATGATGCCCCCTAATCGTTGAGAGCAGGTAGCCGAATGACACACACAGCACATTTAAGGCAACAGGATTACACAGTACCTCACACAGTACTGTACTACGACCACATGTTAGCTCAAGGTACTGTGTCATTCTGTAACAAGGGGCAGGGTTGTGCTTACACATGTCGCTGTAATAACACCAACATATTTGCTCACAATCCATTCTGTATTGATGGTGACATCCATGGCATGGGAATCCATCAAATGTTTCTTGGGTCTAAAAGAGCCACTAGTAGACCTTTCAGTTTAAACATAAAAATCCAAATACTTTAACAGTGCACCTCTTCCCTGCAACTGTTTATATAAATAAGCACAATTTCACTCACAGAAACAGTGGTTAAAAATGAAAGGAGTGGCCATACATTTTCTTAAATGCCTCTTTGTGTTGTGTCTCCTGTGGGGCCTCTCCAGAAGGTGAGGGATGAGTCACCCTTGAGGGGGCATCACGTCATGTTAAAGATCCGTCACTCCTTATTTTCCCCTGACTGAAACAAGTGTTGATTGCCCAGAGCTTGGGCTGGCCCGCTGGAGAGAGAGGCCAGCGATTAAGGCTGACAAGTCAGTCCCCCATGTGAGAGAAACACATGGCAAACACAACACTGCTTGACTAGATCTTTGCCTTAGCTAGAGGGGAGACAATACTACACCACAGCTTTACGGGGAAATGACTGTAGGCTATACTGTAGGCTATTTCTTATTTGTATGTCTGAACACTAACATGTCTATATGTAATTGATGTACTAAATATGCATTAAATATCACAAATATGATATTAATCATAAATAAATATAGAAATGTTTTATGATTTCAACTAAAATACAAAGAAATGCCTATGATGTACAGTATATTCTAACAGTGTCTTTGTCAGCAATAGTTTACATTGATGGAACATTGTGACATTAGGAATTAGGAATTAGGAGATTCATATATAAAATTACATATTTATATCTATATAATAATTAAGCATATACTAATTAGAAATGGTTGACGATGAAGACCGATGATGCTGTATGTATGTTTTTATATATTTTTACTTTGAATGCTGGAAGAATGAATGAATTCTCCAATCTCTTCGTAAGGCTGTAATAGTTTTCTAAGACAGTTGTGTAGGAGGTCAAATTTGGGGTTTGGGATTTTAAGTGTTTCCTTAAATCCCTCCAAAAGCATTTAGTGCAGACGTAATGATCCTGGCCTTGACCTTGTTCACAAGGCCAAGCACTTCCTCAGGAACTGTATTTGTCATTTGGCGACTCATTTCATTCCATTAGTGACATTAGGTTCTAACCTAGAAATGCAGTTTTTTACATTTCAGGGTTACGTTCCTGTAACCACGAGCATGACCATGCTTTACTTTACAAATCATCAGATAGAGGAACAAACAATTACATTTTAGCACTTTACAAACACCAGCAAAAGACACAAATGATGATCTTCAGCTGCACTTTAAAACGTCCCAATGTTCCCACTGCTCTATACCGGTAATATTTCGGTCACTTGAGGTTGAAAGCAGAGACCAGAGGCAGCACAATAGAGAGGGAAGCTTACGCTGGTGGTGGCGTGTGTTTGTACCGTCCCTCAAAACTGAGTGTGGACCAGAGATGGGTCTGTCTGGATGAGCATCGACAGGTGGTGCCACCCTGGCTTCTGGCAAGGTGACTGCCTGCCATGAGGGATTGGGCTTTGTGTGTGTGTGTGTGTGTGTGTGTGTGTGTGATAATTCACATAAATATTGCTTTAGCGATCAGCAGCAGCCCTTATACCGAGCCATGTTGTGGCTAGCATCTCACTCTATCTCTCTCACGCTTCTCCCATAGTGGCATAAAGCTTTGCTATCATACGCTTTTTATTACCACATCATTTCATCCATCCGTAAATCAGAAAACAGCCGGAGGTCTGGCCACAGCGATGTAAACGCTTTCTGAGGAAGAACTGCCGCAGGCGAAATCAAATAACACAAGAAGAATATGTTTATGTAAATATCAACAAGAGTAACGGAGCGTATTCGTAAATCAAGCGCAGCAACATTCCCATCCATCATAAAGCTCCCGGTGACATCACCATCCGGAATGCTCCATTATGGATTGCAATGTGAGGCCAACGTACAGCAGCATGGTTTTAAAAGCCAAACTTCATGTGAGATTTACGTACGTACCGTTTTGCAGACGTTATACACCGCTTATGTCAGCTTTCTTTATGCTTAGAGGATTTTAAGGTGTGATGCAAGTTAATCATTTCTTCAACACTCTAGTCTACAATCTCACAATTTTACACTGAAACACTGAACTTGTCTATAGTTTATCTGTTGTATTTCATTGCTCTCATATACTGTAGGCATGTGTGTGTGTGTGCATGCGTGCGTGTGTGTGCTTTGAGTCTGAGCTCCTATCATTTTTTTCTCTGCTACACCAGTCAGAAATGCAGAAGAACCGCAGGCTGGGTTTTTGTGACACATACGTGGCAACGGCGCCCCCAACAGGTGGAGAAAGAAAGCCCTTGGTTTTTTGCCACAGGGACAGCAAACTCCCACCCTTTTGCTGATTAGACTGTGAACGCTGGTACTTCAGAGAGACAAACTGTATATTGGGCAAGGGCAGAATAATAAAATATTAATAGCACCTATTTTTTATCCCAATCTTAAATGGGCCAGGAGAAACGTTTCTCAGCGAGAGCATTACAAATTAGTGCATACGCAACACACCAGGCCTGAGTGTGCCACATTGCTGTTTGAATATCTCTCCACAAGAAATGCCTGCTAGTCTTTTAACTGGAGTCAGCTTTCAAGGATAATACTTGAAAGGAACACTCCATGTGGGATGCTTGTGATCTCTGGCATCGTTTTACATATCACACTATAACACGGAACAGATTAGAATGGTCATTGGTATAAATTAATGGTTTTTGCTTAGGGTGAAAAAGAGGGTCTACACATCAGATTTGTCAAATGGCATTTAGCAGATGTCAATAACTGATTGACCCTCAAAATTACAGAATTAATTCACTGATGGGTTTGGGGCTATGCTGGCTGTTTTGTCAACCATTGGTGAATCAGATAATTGGAAGGCCTCTATTGTTAAATGGTAAATGGAATGCATTTATATGCTTGTTCAACCTCCCAGCCACTCAAAGTGCTTTACAGTATAGTCTCACTTTCACCTGTACACACACACATTCATACACCGATGGTGATGTCAGCCATGCAAGGGGCCATCTAACCACTGGGAGCAGTTAGGGATAGGTGTCTCGCTCAGGGATACCTTCAGTTAGCGCGGTTCAGCTGGTTAACGACATGCAACTGTTGTTGTTGAACTGTACTCTGTTGTGCAGGCAAGCAGATAAATATTGCTTAATTCATATAGTAAATCAACTGTAATTCATGTAATTCAACTGTAAATCATACAGTTACAGTACATGTAATTATGATGATAAACTTTCTCAGTGGAACTCATAATGCATGGAATCGGTCCTGAATTATTAAAATGATTGGTCTGGTTACTGGACAATACTTTATGTTTAGGTCACCGTATTGACTTAAAAACTGCAATTTTTACTGAATATCTGCTCGGTAGTATTTTGTAGTCTTTCAGCTCAACCACAAGACAATCATTTAGATTACATAATGCTTGGTGATTTTATTACAGTAATGAACGATTCCCTCGAACTTTAGTATCCTTGTAGTGTGAAAACTGCTGCCTAGGTTATTAGGCATGTACTAATACTATATGACATTAAAGATAGTCCACTACTTAGTGCAACAATGAGCAGCTCCGCCAAATATATACTAGGCCAACTGAAATATCATTAATAAATATAACAACTGTCAATAAACACAAGTGATTCTTTTATTCGAGAATAAAAAACGAAATTAAAATAATAATATAAAAGACTAAGAGTAATTTAAGGATTTTTTCTTGCAGACTGCGGTTGCCTCAACAACCATTTTGGCTACTGTAAGTGTCTCTCTTTCTCTCTCGGGGCTTTACAATACTGTGGCTGCCCTACTAAGAGGTGCACCTGTGTGCCAATGGGGGCAGGGAGTTCAGACGCGGGGGGTGGAGGTTCTCCCCTCCCCTCCTTTGATGGCACCAACTGAAAGGCTGTGGTCACAGTCCTGACTGTTCTCTCCCCAGGCAGACACACCACCTGGGGAGAGCCAAGAAGCTCCACCAAGCGCATCTCCCCTAGAGCAGCAAAGCCCATTTATCCATGTAAAATCACTTATTCACACAAACAGAGTACATTTAGCCGAGCATGCCCGCCAGTGTACAGTAGGCCTACACTTGGGCAACATCCCCTTTCAAGTGCTTCGCAAAATGGAATCGACAATCTGTGCCGAGGTGCACAGCGAAAATGTGCAGCCAAAAACCAAGTGGTCTATGAATGAATGAATGAATGATAGACAGGATTGTGTGGTAGAGGGGTTTCTCTTTATATTACAGAGGCCGGTGTACTATCAGGGTAATTTATTTAGAAGTCTCTAGTCAATGCCATGTCTTAACTTGCAATACGATGTCAAGTCAGAACATAAGTCCAGTAATAATATAATAACAACGTGTTTAAAAAAAAAGACTATCTAGATCTATAATGATTTGAAAACATATACATTCATTTTTTGTGGAAAATGTCATTGATATCACACAAAGTCTCAAGTCAATGTAACCCGTCACATTTCAGGTGAGCCAGCCTTTAATTGCATAAAGTCAGGGACACAGCGCTGGCTAACTGCGTCAGTACCCGCCTACTTTGACAAGCTATGTATTTTGATTGACATGCACAACGCGTAACTCAATGACAATGACCAAGTCTGACGTTAAACGTACAGGACTCTGTCTGTCTGCTTACAGGTCTTGTAAATGCAAAATACAAGATATACATAGTACAATAACAGGCACAATGTATACAATACAATCACTTAGCCAAACATAATTGAAATGGATGAACATTTTTAACAATAGATACCAGGGTGTGTGTATACAAAGAAAATACATAAAATAAAATCTATAGTCAATCTACAAATATCTTAAAATAAGGGCAGCTTATGTATCAGACGTAGTGCTAATGGATGGAACAGGCTGAGACTACGTTTCAGGTTTCTCACAACACACAAGTAAATATAATTGTTGCGTCATAACATAAGTGTGTGGAGCAAACATTATAACAACACCACGTTGCACTAGCCAAGGAAAACGCATGTTTCCCTGAGGGCTTGTGTCCTTGTGGCTTGACTGCCAGCCACCAAATAAATGTGAGGTGACAGGAACAGACATGACATATGCATCACTTCAGAATGAGCAGGCATATGCACTGTGCACATGTGTTCTTCTTAACGTTCTTAACGAACTCAACTAAATCAACATGCATGCTGGAAAATGTGTTGCCATTTTCTTGTAGCTACTGTCACGCACACTTAGACTCTGTGGCTAGTATGCAGCATACAGTACACAGTCATTCACTGATTTCACTCTATTCCACACACACGCACACATGCTTGTCGTGGGGCATAACACCAACCACATCAAAGACAGACAATAAACTGATGACATAGAACAGAGAACTCTTCTAACACCATGCAAGGGAATTAAATGGATCTCGTTAATATTGTTAATATTAATGGATGTCACCTGCTATAAGGAGCGCTACAACATAGCCTCCTACAATTAGGTTATGGGTGATAATTGCCATCCCCTCTAAGGTTTCCACTTTACTCTTTTTTGTCTTTAAAAATTCTAAAGCAGTTTGTGAGAGGGAAAATGCCTGCTGAGGCCCAGACGGTGGCGACATGAAATTAATTACAGCTCTCGGTGTTCACTCAGTGGGGTACAAACACTGAAAAGCTGACACACACGTGCACCCACACACTCACAGACATACACATTAACTATGGAACTAAGATATACAGGAACAGGCACATGAAAAGATGCACGGCTCTCACATACAATACTCTCGCTGTCACAAGCGCACATACATACATTTACACACATACACGTGCGCACACACACACAGACACATGACACATACTGTTAATTTAGATAAAGAAAACATGATTGATAAATGAAATACTAAAATGAAACCCTTTCTTGGCTGCTTGGCTTTAAGAATGCATATGCAAACATGATTTAGGTAGTTTTTGTTGTCATGCTTTCTTATAAAACCAAATTTCTTGAGTTATTCTCACTTTCCTTATTTACAGTAAAACAACATTCAGTTGATACTGTACCCTTTGGAACTTCTCATTTGCATTTTCTAACAATAGGCTTACTGGTAATGTAGCTCACGGTAAAGGCCACAACATGTCAGTCATGAACTAAATATTGTAATTTATATTGAACCTATTTAACCTAAATATGTGCAGTACATTTTGTGCATTTGCTAAATGATAATATCTGACTATATTATTGTAAACCACGGTGTATGCAGTATATAGTTATATTTTATCGCCCTGCAATTTACAATCTTACAAGCAGTATCTACAACAGGATAAATTCTCCAAAGGGCTTCCTACTAATCATCTCCAAACAAAACACAAACTATACAAGACTGCTTATGCTGTAGTTTTGCAAGGTGCAAGGTAATGAACACAATGTTGTCTCTTTGATTTATGGTGATTTATAGTGATTCTTTAGAAAGTCCTCTGTTAGGACGTGTTATCCTCAGTGAGAATTTGAGCCTTTTCAAAGCAATCACACCCCAATGAGCTCTAACAAGTCAAGACCCCTGTGAGATAACATTTCTTTGTATTACGTTCACTGTGTTTGCATTTTGCTTCTTTGACACAAATGGTCCTGAATCTAACACTCTCTGATGGTGATTTTGCCAATGTCCCAGTGGTTAAGGAGCTATACCTTCCTGCGCAAGTATTATCTCTTTACTCTCAGCAAATCATATTTATGTACTAGTTGGAATACAGGCATGTGTTGTTTGTGTGCCAAGGGTATTTGTTTCTGTACTCTCTTTAAGGACCTGCATTCGGCAAAACCTGCACCACCATTTTATCTCAATGCACATCAGAGAAACATTAACTGCAAAAAGTGCATGAGCAAGCACACAGCAGTGTTTATCTTGTGCTCACTTTCAAGCCCCTAAATATTTGGCACTTAAATGTAAGTTAAACGTATAACGCAACAAAATATATATGACACTACACTGTAGCTGCTGTCCAGTTGTCATGAATGGGGATACTAGCTATTGAGACCATAAGGACCTCCATTAACCTGACATGCCAGATTAAATGCTGAGACACCCATACCCTCCGCTCATAAATGTGTGGCAGTAGCATATAACTTTGGTTTTATATTTGATTTAAATCAGGGCTGGACTGGTAATCTGGCATACCGGGCATTATGGTGGCCAACACTCCATTTGGGCTGGTCAATATAATATAAATAAAAGAAAATAACCCCAGCCCAAATACAGAGACTGTGGCCTATTGGTTCATGTCTTATAGTGACACTAGGCTGGCCTAATCAGGTCACTGTCTTTTACTAGGCCCCACCCCTCCCCCTCTGTTTCTCATTATGGCCCTTTCAGACAGGACACGGCATGCGCTGTGCTTGCCGCCGAGTTGAGCGCAGATTTCTCAAAGCCCTTCACACAGACTCGGCTGTGCTCGCCCTGTCTCTAAGCAACAAAGATGCTACACTACCGGTTTGAAGAACAGACTCTGGCTAACTAAAGGCCCTGCTGGACAATGAAAATATTTTTTTCTAGCGTTATAAACAAAAATAATAATATTTTCATCGGTTAAACCAATATTATGTTTTTGAAACGTTTGTTAGTATTTGAAAGTAACAAACATTTCACAAACATAGTATTTGTTTAACTAAGAGATCCACTGAAAAATGTCTATGAAATATTAACTTTTCCTCCATTTTCACTTCCGTGCCAGGCTGGCTGCCTCGTTTCTATTGGCCGCGCAGGTATTTGTCACAACAAGCTCTTCTCAGCGGTGCGCAGTCCCTGCATCCTCGCTTTGCTCGGCACAGTGCAAAACCGCCCAGCGCAAGCCATAGGAACGAATGGGTTTCAGAGCTCAGCGCTGCTGCTGTCGCATCCTGACTGATAGGGCCTTTAGACTCCAAAAATATGCTGTGCTGATGAGGGTGTCAACATGTAAACAAGCGGTGTGAAGGCTTTGCGGGCCAAAAAACTTCAAATCAATACTGCCAAATGCTGCCAAAATGTACAAATATAGCTTACAGGTAGCCTATAGCTTAATCTACAGTAGGCTTCCTGAATATGCAGCAATATTGCAACAGGTGGAAGTTGAAAGAGGAAAGTTTGCCACCTATGACCAGAGATGGAGTGAGCATAAGATTGAAGCAGGGAAGGTTTGAAGCTATAGTTAAGACTGCATTAGGGAGTCAAAACTTCGGCAGATTTTTCTAACAATAACGGCCATTATGATTCCGACTGTATTTTGTCAGCAGCATCGGTAGACTACATTCAGTTAACATTGTTTAGGGCTGCTGATTGCCATCCATGCATACACATTCATGTGCTACTATGCAACTGTCGGTTATTAAACCCAAACAAACAACACACAAGCACTCATTGATTGCATTTCCTAATCAAATACAAATATCACATTTTTACTCCATATCGCAAAAAGATGATGTATTAACTGTGAAATCATTATAATGACATCTATATAAACTGTGAAATTAACATCCCCATGTGTTAATTAAACAAACACATAACCTATTTGCTTTTTACAAAAAGTAAATTTTTAAATTGTACAGCTTTTTCCACATATTACAGTCTAACAATTCCTGAATGTACATAATAATAATGTTAAAGCTACACTGAGTAACTTAATTTCACTTTTGCCTGTCTCTATCAACATCATAAAGTATTTTATCTTTTGTGACAGAGGTCTTGATACAAGGAATATCACTTTGTAAGAGCTACAGAGTTTAAACCATAATGGTTATATGGATGTATGTTTAAGGGGACTGAAACAACAGAACAGATCCTCATTGCCACATAAGGAAATTAGAATATTTGAAGGAAATCCAATTGAGTATTGGTCG
>JAODLL010069957.1:0-16808 GCA_026546735.1 Forbesichthys agassizii | reverse complement strand
CCTGGGCCTGGTAGTGGTTGATCTCTACTTGGAGATTGTCAAAGAAGTTTTCGTTAAAATACGGTGACTCCTGAGGTGGCGTGTAGGCTGCACATATATATACATCCTTGTCACATTTGGTGTTTATTTTATTTAATTTGAGCCAGATATGTGTTGGTCCTTTTTTGATTGGTGTTAATAGACTTGATAACTCCTCTTTGTACCATACAATAACCCCACCTGAATCTCTGCCACGTTTGGTGTTCTTCTTGAGAGATGGTAGTACAATTTCTTGGTAACCTGGGGGACAGTGGGTGTCTGTGTCCTGGCGACACCATGTTTCTAACAGTATTTCAATGTCATGACCTTCTATACATCTCTCTCTCTCTCTCTCCCTCTCTCTCCCTCTCTCTCTCTGATTGCCTGAGCGTAGACAGGTGTGCCAGAGCATTGCCTCAACAGCTAACCCACATGAAACCTGGAAGCTCCGTTCTCCCACAAGCACTTGACAGATCGTCTGCATAGTCTGTCTGTGCTTTTAGCTACAGCACTTTTGCTTGTTTTCTGCCGACACATAAGTATTGTCTTTCCTCTTGCATTTTAGATTGAAGTCGGGATTCTGACTAACTCAGAATTCATTGTGAGCAGGAACACATCATGTCCGATATATCAACATGAACACAACACACGTACAATAGTTGTTACTAGTCTGTTCTAGTTGTTTTTGGAATTAGTCATGTCGAGGTGACCCGGAGAAGTACACAGCCGTTCAAAGCGAGCTGTTCGCTTCATGGTCTGTAATGCCCAGGTGGAGAAACAGGCGAATGAGAAAACAGCCTAGTTTCAACGTAGATTCGTGCATAGTTTGTTTGTGTTATTTAGAAGCAGCTAATGATACCTGCAGGAGCAAGCAATTTATGTCGGGGTAAGTAAGAAAGAATAAATGTGCTGTTCCTGGATGCACAGAGAAGAACTGGAATGTGGATTTACAAAAAAAGTGGCTAATATTTTTTTGGGAAATGTACCTCAAGGTTTTAGGACAGGATTATTGTTGTGCTCAGCGCATTTCAGCCAGGACAGATTTCTCAACTTTGGGCTTTATAAGAAAGGATTTGCTACTAAATTAATCTTGAAAAGTGGTGCCAACTATGAAGTCGATTGCCCATACTACCGTAAGTAATATGTTTAAAATGTATCCTATCTACTAGGTCCATAAACATAGACTATGTTAATTTGGATATTATATATATGATTTCAACTGACTGGGCCTTATCTTGTTTGCATGACAGTCCTAATTTTCTAAAGTATAGCCTACTGTTTATGTGGGCTTTAGACTGTAAATGTATCAATGTGCTTTTGAGTGAAAGTGCAGGATACGAAAATGAGCCTCGCTCACCTTAAATAACATTAAAGCCAAACGTAAGGTGCTTCGGACAAAAACAGGTGCATGCGTGCAATGATAATCGTGCCAGTTGCATGACTGGAGAGCGTTTGGGTTATGGACGGCACGATGCCGGCGAACATGTTTTATAAATAGCGCAAATCTAACTGTAAAGTAGCATATTGTTGATCAAATTTGGTGTAAGTTTAGTGTAAGTTAACTTTGTGGTCTGCGGTGTCTGCTCTGTCACTTTACTCTTCTGACTCGGGTTCATACATGTAAGGTTGTAATCCTGGCGCAGCAGAAGACATTGTTTACTGTCAGGCCAGTGCGCACGTTAACTGCTAGGTTGGATCACCGTGGATGAGTTGATTGATGTTAGCCAATCACAGCACAGCTAATTGCATAGGTAAAATTTAAAGAAACAGTTGCTAAATAACCTTGTCAACACTGTAGGGGGTGCAATTAACTTTGAAGGACATGATTAAAAAAAATGCTAAGGTCTTGGTTCCTAAAACAATATTGCCTACTTAACAAAAACATCTTAGGGAATAATAGAAATGAGCTGTAAAGTGTATGGAATGTGCCCTTTAATTAAATATATTTGCGATTAACCATTACTTTCACAACCTATTAAATCAGGTGGTTAGCTACAAAACATTATTTTTTGTTACCATCTGACAATGTGACACTAACTGGTCACAGCAAAATATACCATTGCATGCTGGACAGTTGTCATGGTTAGTAGGCCTACTGTTATTGATGTGGCCTAATAAAAACAATAGTGTATTCATGTGTTTTCATAAGTCACAATTCTTAATTTTTGTATGAACATAATGAGAGAGAGAGAGAGAGAGAGAGAGAGAGATGGTGTCATGAATAAAGCGACCTGGAGACACTTCTTTATTTTCCATTGCGTTATCCCCAGCCAGTAGTGCAACTCTCTTAACTTGAGAGGGTGTATCAGTGAATGTTCTGACATGCATGACATCTTTACACAAAAGCGGTAAATGTTTTCTTTTGTAAGATCTCTACGGCAGGCCCATTCTAGCTGTTATGTGTGGGCACCAGTAACAAAAAATATTGGTGGTTCAACTAGTAATGAATATAGCCCTCCAGCAGGCAGTGATGGCTTGACTGCCTGGGTGTACTGTATGTACTTTTGTATTAATGGCAACAGGTGACTTCTGGAGTGACTGATTGTAAAAGTGGCCTTCGATGTGCCTCATGCATTTCTAGCATTCTAAAAACGCAGGAGTGCTGTTGACACCTTGTGATCTTGAATCAACCTCGTCTGTACGGAAAGTACAAAGTAAAAACATGTATTTGTCCTTTCTAAATAATAGAATATGCAATAATTCATCAATGACCCCATATAAACCAATCTTATTTTTTCTGTTTTCTTTGTAATCGCTGCATCTCCTTCATAAAGATGTCTTGCAATCTGCTGTTTATTATTGAGGCATTTCTCTCACCAAACCTACTAGGTTCTCCTGAAACCCTTGGCAAAACTGAAGTAAAAACATGGAAATTAAAAACAAACTTTCTTCCCAAATAAATCAAAAATAAAGCATATTTCTGATAAAGCGAGAAATATATGTTCCAGTTCCAGTTATCAGCAGACCGCATACATAATATTTTGTATCTACGGATGACAGAGACGTTAGAGTGGGGTGAGAGGTGACCGGGACGTCACCTTACATTCATACACCATTGGTGTATGAATGTAAGGCAATCCTGTAAACCACTTTGAGTGGCCAGAAGGTTAGAAGAGCAATGTATAAATGCAGTCATTTTACCATTTAACATGATGAATGCAAACATGAACTTTCTTGTTAAATTGGTAGGTTTGTTTTCTACTCAGCGTTAAAGGTAATGTCAGCTATTGCAAGCTAAATGTAAGCTAATACACTTTGCTTCACAATGCATTTCGACTTGTGATCTGCCGCCGCGGAGGACTGCGGAGCGATGCTGTTTTGATTTGAGCACGAAGTTAGCAAGAATGCCTGACCATACCTTTAATTCATCCATCCATCCATCTTCATCCGCTTATCCAGAGTTGGGTCGCGGGGTCATACCTTTAATTAATGCTTAAAAATACATTTTTTTTAAACAGAGAACCTGACCCCTCTTGATTTATTCTGTATAATTATCTGGAAGAATAACAGGAAGGATGATCACATACTGTACACATATAGAAGTGTATGCTAGTGTGAAAGTTGGTTTCAGGATGTCTTGATGTCTCACACCCCCTGTGTCAGAGCAGACCACTATTGTATATGTAAACAACAGCATCATTATAAAAAATGTGCACATAGAAGCCAAGTCAAAAGCATAAACTATTTATAAACACGATGATACACAGAAGTTTGAACACAAACTTTTCTGCAACCAACAATACAAACCACTTAATCAGCACCAGGAATGTGTAGCTACTGACTAACACTGTCTAAATGTAGAACTTTGTGACCATGTCAATGATAAACATGGCATTAGATAAAATAATATGAAGGTGTGTCCCTCAATAATAACAGTTTTCTTGTAGCTCGCAATTATCACGTTACATCTCAAATGTTTATGAAGGCAATTAGGGGGTGTTTACAAGGCGGAGATCAAAAACTATTAAGACCGGATAATTTCACGATCATTCGCGATTTATAGATTTCACATCTGGAAGAGTGGCATAGGCATTTTTTGTGCGTACATTCATTTTCTCTGAATCACACGTACGCACATTTCAATTAATGATCTTAGATCAAATGTAGGATGGTCAGAACGCATCTTTTTTATACATGAGGCCCCATGGTGTTTTTACTGACTATGACGTTCTAAAATGTTTTGAGGAAACTTCATCTAGCTGCTGATTGGCCTGATTTCTTTCTAAACACGCAACAAACACGTTTGCAATGAGGAGTTCCAGACTGATAATGTAGTCACAATGAAATGGAGCTTGCAAGATCATGATGGTCACGATGGTCTATGTGAAACCTATGGGTGACACCTTGGTGTATCTAAAGGTTTGTTTACGCCTTTATTATTTGACACAATGTTCTGATATTTTCTATCTTCCTAAACAATGAATGAAATATTTTCTTAATGCAACAGTTATATTTGTTTTAGGACCTAAGTCCGACCAAATGAATAAGAAGAAGGAATAAGCCAATGGGACAAAGAGAGAATAAACAATTAGTTGGGATGTGTAGGATTATTTCAATGAGTATGTTGTGTTTGTGTGTGGTTTTGGTGGGCTGGTTGATGATTTAGAGATAAAATCTTAAAAATTGTTGTAGAATTATGTTATTGTGCGCTGCTGGAGGCTTTGTAGCCCATTTACCCAATTAAACGTGTAATGTGCTTATGTGCGGATAGGTAAAGTCATAGGTCTATTATCTAATTTGTGTTATGCAGTATATATGTTCTAACAGAGATTGTGTTAAATTAAAATAGAATTAACGCATTACAATGTAAAACTCCGGGTACGCCTACTAAGATAAACCTACATTTACAGCTGGTCCAGTATACAGTATATTAAAGTGTACAGGAAAATGATATGAAAGAAGAGTGTCACAGAAATGGGTTTTCTCAGGAGGGTGTGAAGCCAGGGAGGGCTGGCGTCTCCCTTAGAGATACAGTAGGGTGAGAAGCTCAGCTCTCCATGAGGAACTTGGAGTAGAGCCGCTGCTCCTTTGCATCAAAAGGAGCCAGTTGAGGTGGTACAGGCATCTGGTAAGGATGATCCCTGGGTACCTCCCTTGAGAGGTATTCCAGGCACCTGCGGCTGGGAGGAGGCCTCGGGGAAGACCCAGGACTAGGTGGAGAGATTATATCTCCACACTGGCCTGGGAACGTCTCGGGATCCCCCAGTCAGAGCTTTCCAATGTAGCTCGGGAAAGGGAAGTTTCTGGTCCCCTGCTGGAGCTGCTGTCCCCGCGACCCGAATCCGGGTAAGCAGGAGAAGATGGATGGATGGTCACAGAAATGTCAGATTACATTTGACTACTTATCTCCATTACTGTAGAGCAGGGGATGTAATATTATAAACTGGGGGGGCCAAATTGAAAATGCCAACGCATCATGGGGCACATTACCTTTTTAACCAACATGTTTACACCACAAAATAGATAACTGTTAACCATTTACTGGTATCATAACCTGACATGCCATATGGTTTGTTACACAGAACCATCTGGAAGGCCATACATTGAAATTACTGTATTTAAAAAGGGGCAAGAACTCCTTCAATTAATTATTACAGTTTTTTTCTACTGCTAACATCCATTAGTCCAATCTGTAGTCACATTTTCAAAACTCTAAACACAATTGGCTCAACATCCGTCAGTTCATGACCATACCATTAACACAATTCATGTTTCCACACAATATTATCAATTAATGCATTTCTAAAATGCTAATATTTTCTTTACAAACAAGTTTACAAATATATATTCTATGACACAAATATACCAAAATATATATATATATAATGTGAATCTGTCTTGGAGGGAGAAGGAGATGGGGCAAGATTAGTAAGACTGCTTGGTGGTGTTCCAAGGAGAGCATACAGTCTTGCTGAAGATTGTTGGCCTGGTTACCAGACACAATATTCACTGTGAATATGGCCACGCTCCATTGGAAAGTGTTTAGTCGTTGCCTCCTACTGGGCATAGACCTCTGGTTACAGTAATATTGAAAATATTTGACAGCCTTAACCAATCGGCATTGCTACAACTGTTTTGGTCGCCTCGTCTAGCTCTACCACCATTTAGAAACACTCCTGACTTCAACGTCTTCTCACTAACCCACCTGGTCCGCCAGCAGGGTGGTTGTGAAAATGCTAATGCGAACAGGGTTTCTAGACTGTATTGTCATCTCAGCGAAAACAAATTGAGCTGAGAGCAATAGTTGGGCGGTGCCAGACTAGAAGATTGTATGGATTACTGTAGAACAGACCTGTGCATTTGTGTTTCTTATGCTTCTGTTCCTTTTGTCTAACTACTGTAAACGTTGTATTTTACTGAATTTTTACACATTTTGAACCAAAAGCCACATATGGTAGATTATTTGTTGATCACTGGCTGCAATTTCATGTTGCTAAAAAAGATTTTACTTCTACAATGTCTCTTTTTTTCTCTATATTTTACAGTATAAAGCATAGGTGACTCATTCACTTTTACATAGTTGGTTTTCAAAATGCACAAATAGATCTGAAACATGAAACGTAATGCAGTTTTTGTAATGGCATCAGCTTTATTTAAGGGGTCATTGTGCAATGATTGACTATATGTTTCTCTTGGAAGAATTATGTGATTTTGAGTCAAGATTACAGTGTTTTTATGGAGTTAGTGTATATAGATAATGTTTCTTTTGCGTTTTGAAATGTAGAGTTAGCATTTAATTAAGATGTGTTTTTGTCAAGAAAATTTAGTATTTGGCTAATTGTGTGAGGTATGTGTGTTGCTGTGTTAAGAGTTATAGAAAAGTATCTTCAGTATAAGCAGTTGTTAGCGACAGAAAAACAACTGTGATTCTTCTTGAGGTGATTGGATTAATCACCATTGTTTAACATCACACCTTATCAAGCTATAGCCATAGCAGGTTGTCCACGCCAGACTGATATCGTGGTCAAAGATGGTATCAGGAGGCTAGTGGTCCATAACCTTAGATTTAGAAGTACAATGAATTTGAAATCTTAGTATGTTCCTTTACCAAAAATTGTTGGTAAATTAATCAGAAATAACCACATTCTCTTAGTGTACCCGTAAGTAATATTTAGTACCCTATATGTTTAGAAGTATATTACCCAGTGAAATAACCAATTAACCACAGTATCATACACGTAAGTAATTTTAAAACTATAGCCAACTTATATTTGGAATAAAAATTAATTGATATTATTGAAATGTTTGCACATTTGTTACACATCACTAAGATACAATCTCATTACATTATTTAAAAATGTTCTATTCTGGGCAGGGTATTTCCAAATGCATGCTGTATACCAGAACATAATTAGCTTGTTGTTTGCTTCCAATCACCAATCAATCATATATCTGAGATAACGTGTTTAATCGAAAGCACAAGGCAGATTACTTAAAGATGTAATTTGGCTAGTAGGAACAGAACTGAGAATTACCAGTTTCTGTAAAAACAACATGTCTTTGGCTGAATACAACTGAAATACACTTTTACTTAATTTTACTGTGAAGTTCAACTGTCTGCATGAACATCACATAAGACTCCTCAAAAATGTTATTGTGTTTGTTTTACAAGCAGCTAAAAAACAATGTTCTACCCTGAAAAGTGGTTTAGGTCTGGCTATCCATCAATGCTATACCTATAGCCTATACAGGCTAAGAATGAATAGAAACATCTCACCATTGCAAACAAGGAAATAAATAACTAATTATTTATTAATTTGATGACACACTTTGTTGATTAAATAAGAAGTAGATAAACAAGTGGGCAGACCAATCAGAGATCATGCATATCAAAGAGCAGGCTCAACAGTCATTGAAGCATGTTTACTTTGTGTTGGTTTGGGCTTTCAGATATTTCTTCCCACTTACATGAACAAAGGTAAAGTGCAGCAGGTCATCTGGATGTGGTATGCACATTAAGTGAGCTGGCATACTACAGTATGGATCATATCTATCTATTATGGTCAGAACAAATCAGAACAAGAGTGCATAAATCAGAAGCGTCCTCAAAGATAGTAGACTAGCTGATTGCTGGATGCAATGTTGCAGAACAGAGATGATGTTCACTAGCAAGCTATTATTAGAACTGCCAGCCCGGCAGACCATAGTCGGGCTGGATGCAACTTACCCTCATAACCTTCATAGAATTATATACTGTGCAATGATATGTTTTTGTAAACACTTGAAACCAACGGTTAACAAAAAGTTTTAAATCATAAATATTAATAGGTACAAAAACGTAAAAATATGAAGAATGAGGTGAATTGCATTGAGATTGTGTAAGGCACAGGTCTGTCACACCCTGGGACACAAATCCAGCTAGCAAGGAGGCAAGATCGCATGATCTCTCATGTCTCTGAAAGTATCTTTAGGTGTGGGAGAGTCAGGTAAACTAAACAAATGTACTTGGTGGACACTGTTACATGTGCATGGTGTTATGTTCAAAACAATCAAAACCTTAACCTGACACACTAGGGTGGCCAACAGAATGAATTAAAGGCACACAAAAATGTGCAGAAGTGCAGCATGTGCCTTCATGAGCTTGTAGGATAACAGTAAAATAAAATCAGTGCACATAACCTGACGTCATATCAAACTACAAATGTTGTTTAGCATAAAAAACAAGTTTACTTTTAGGATTTTTACTTTTCCACTACTGTCAGCTCGTGACGTAGATGTTTGTTGATATTGACGCCATCTTGTTTATAGACAAATTAGTGCATTTTGATTTTGCTACCACTAAAAATTTAAATAAATCGGCCCGCAAATGAGGGCAATAAGTTAACCATGTACAGGAAGCCCCAAACCTAATGTGAGGACACACTGGTTGGTGTAGACATCTTGCTCAAAGATGCTTACTGTACATTCCTGACTGTTGGACATGTCCGGGAACATAACAACCTTTCCGCTATAGAACCCTAAACGCTGCCTTAAACACTCCTCGCCTATATTCAACATTGGGATTGAATACTGCTGAAATGGTAATTCTGCTCCTTTATTAAATGTATACCAGTACCAGGTACCAGTAGCACCAGTGGGAAAACAATGTCACGCATACAGTAGCTGACATGAAATATCTTTGAGAAAAAGAGTTCAACCACATGCTGTACTGCTTTCCATCAGTGAGAGTGCGTGTGTGTGTGTGCGTGTGTGTACGTGCGTGGGCGTGTGTGTGTGTAAGGAGAGAGAGATGTGAAGAAGCAGCAATTGGTGTGGAGGTTGAGACTATATCAGAGAGATGTGGATTGGTCTGCACCCAGTAAGTCATTATAAGACAGTTGAGAGTATGGTGGTGTACTCATTTAGATGCTACCCATGTCGAACAAGATGATAAACCATGAAACGTTGACACATTGGCTATCAGGAAAAAACGGTATATCACACAAATCAATACCAAACTGTGTTTTGTGAAATCTGTTTGTACACCAAAAATTATCATGCTTTGAAAGATTGTAAAATACCATGTTTGTGGTGGGCAACTATGCATATCACAATGCTGTCCTGTAACATTGAACAATGCCAGTGCGCATGGGTTTCAAGCAGATGTCTTTGCATGTACCATGCATGACAGTTTCAAACTACTTGTGACATGTTTTGGAGTCTTGTTCAGTGGAATAAAATGAAGAGTTTGTGATTATGTACAAGACCAATCTCATTTGTATAGGAATACTAAGTAGGAGGAGTTAACAACAAATAAAACGTGATAAATAAAATTTAAAAAAAAAAATAAAACCATTTTCGTGATTCTCTCTCTCTCTCTCTCTCTCTCTCTCTCTCTCTCTCTCTCTCTCTCTCCATATCTCCCTCTCTCTCTATCTCTCAGTTGAGCTGCATTTAGGCTAGTAGGCAACATCGGCAGACTGACAGATGGGTGGTCAGTGGAGTTTCAGTGGCGGTGCGAGGTACAGGAATCTTATAGTGTAAACATTGGCGGACACAGCAGCAGATGCTGAATCACTATTGATTGCTCAACAGTTTGATAGGCTATTTAGGGTGTCTGTGACCTTTTGTCAGTTATAAAGCTGATTTGAAACCACGTTTACAGGTAGGTAGGTCATCTCAATACTTGATGCTGATAAAACAGATTTGTTTATTTTAAATTAGTGACACATCTCTAGTCTCATTACTTTAGCGTTTTTAAATTGTTATTTTCACAATATCATCTGCTACTGCCTAACGTATTTGAACATCGGACAACACTTATAAATCATATTAAAATGTAAACTGTATGATAGCATAATGCATATATCAAATGCGATAATTGATGGACAGATTGTAACGAATGACAATTTAGAACAAAATGCAGATTGCAATATGATTAGTTACTAGTTTAACTATATTAAAAAGGCTGATTATGTCAATATATTATTTAATAAATTACTCGAATATTATTTTATAGCATAATATAATCTATCACACTTTATGCGCTGCTCAGTCCATATTTTTCTGCGCGGTTGTGCGCATCTCCCGTTGGATTTCCAGTCCGATTCACAGTTTACTTCAGTTTGGATGTATAAATAACATATTTTAACGACTTCCATAGTTTGGGTTGTTATGGCTTTGTCTTTCCTGCATTTTGGATTGATAACCGTTGTCAGCATTAAACGTGAATTAAGCAGAAACAGTCAGTGGCTTAGCCTTAAGATATAAAAACATCTTACATGATATAGAGAGAAATGTGTTACAATGTAAAATAAATCAAGGAAAAGAATCTAGTCTAGTCTAGTTGAATATATAATTTAAAAAAGTGTTATACTACAGTATCATATTTCTAAGCATAATAGGGCGGTCAATAATTATCGTTTGCAAGTCGCAAAGTTGGAGTCATTCATTCTGGGGGGAAATTGTTGATATTTTGGTCAAAACAAAAACACCTCTCTCTTCAACAATGCCATATAGGGTGCTCCGCCCCCAACACTGGGCACACATTGCCAAAGATATAGTGTTGTTTGGTGCTATGTGCACCACTTTGTATGTGTTCCTGCTACTTTTTACAAAGTCAGAGCTGAGTACAAACAGATTATTTTTTTAGCGCACGTACAGAAGGGAAGCTCGTGGACTTTGAGGAGGTATTCACGGAATTTATCTTACAATCGCTGACTCAACCTATTGTAGCTTCACCGCAGCACAGAGCCTGACTCCACCCACTGCACAATAAAACATGCTACTGTATAGGCATGGAGCACGGCAGGGGTCAGGCAGGGTTGCATGAATGTGAGAGGTAGGTGTTGCTGGCTGCTCAGTCTCCATCAGCATAAACTAAACTAACATATTTTGAAATGAGCGTGGCTTCAAGAAACTCATGGAACATCAGTTTCTTAATCAAGGGCTGGGGCTGTGGGAATTGCATAGCATAACATTTCAATTTGATGACAAATGAAATCATGAAAAGTACACTCATAAGCCAGCCAGGTCCTTCAGCGATGTTTAAACAGATGTAAAAATGACTGATTAATTAATATTAATATACAATGACATAATAAGAAGTTCAGACTACCAATAGCATATCTCAAGGAACATCCACATGGCTATTGTTATAGCTTTACCAATTAAGATCTTATATAAGTAGTAGCCTTGGTCCACTGGGAAATTGATTTTTTATGTCACAAAATCACATAGGCAGTGAGCCTCAGCTGGCCAAGTAGAAGAGCCCAGTAGTTATCAGATCACATGAGGGAAGTTACGTCTCTATATAGTATCTTACTGTACGTTAAAGACCTGGGAATATAGTGTTGCTGAAAATGAATGGGGAAAAAATCTAGAATGGGGAAAAAGGACCCCAAGAGGAGCCCACACAAGTTTTCTTAAGGCTGTAACATACAAAGTCACATAATTGGTGTGAAAAAACACCGGCTCAAAGGGGTTGACGCGTCAGTGTGATTTTGAGATGAGAGCAACTTGCACTGCACAGACAATTGTATAGTTTGTACACTACAGTGACCACAGTTGCTATGGCAAGATTTGTATTATGCGTCAACAATCATACTGAATGTATTTGCTGCATCTCAATGTACAGCCGTGGAAGATGTTGAGAAACCACTGCAGCAATTTCTTTGGCTTTCCTATTCATATATATTTGAATTTACATGCAATAAATGTATTTTTACATTTATATTTCCAGAATATTTTTTACATTTTTTTTACATTTATAGTATATTTATAATATTCTATTAAAAACTATGTGCAGTGGTCTCTTAATTCTTTCCCTATTTTATATGGACTGTAGCTCAACAAACTGAAACAAATACTGAAACAATGGTCCATGCTTGTGATAGACATTCCGCACCAGCTTTAGCCCATTGTACAGGCTGCTCTTTAGTAGAACAGTCCATCGCTGGCTGGTTGCTTGGCAATTTGATATTTCGCCAAGCAGTCGATCCAGGTCAGTTTTGGTCACCCACTGTTTTTGTCAAATTAAAGGCGGACCAACCTTAAATTGGAAAATGAAAACAAATGTAAATGAGAGCAAAAGCTCAAAACACAAAACATAAAGATGCCCCAAAATAGATGTGCAAAGAGGAAGAGGCTGGCAGTGTCTCACACAAGATAAATGTTTACTGAGGCTAGATTCAGGTTGTGAAGTGAGGCATTACACAGACTAAAGATTTTTAAAAAGCTGACTTTAAACCTTAATGAACATATAACATATATGGTGAAGTGTCCTATGCAACATAGGTAAACATAGGTGTGTAATACAGTAGTATAGTAGAATATAGATTAATATAGCTATCCCTACCCCTATCATCTTAATTTTCTCACAAGGGTATAGTTGGCGGTGAGATTAATTTTGAGCTCTAGTGTAAGTACATATTTCCACACATGTTGTCCACACACCCATTATATCTATATCTAATTGCCAGAGATGTTTGAAAAATATCCTGGAACATGTTGAATCATTTAGTTTCTATCTATCTGTTTTCATGTTGCTGTTTCGTATTGTAGTACATTTACTTTTTGGATATATCTTATGATATTTCAGTCTAAAATGTTTGCAGAGTTCACTCTATTTACCTACATTAATTTAAAGCTATATTATTTGATTTAAAACAGATTTTGGTGTTGAAATCAGCGATGTTTGTGTAAAAAAAATCTGATGTTTCTGCACAGCCCTGGCTCTGTATATGTGAACACAAACAAATTGGTGCAGACCGCACCACTCAACAATATAGGGGAGAAGGAGACGGGGGAAAGGAGAACCCTATGAATTTAAAGTGTGAGGTGTTTTTGTTTTGAGTTCAAATATCAATATTCTCCAGCATCCCTGACTATTGATGCCATAGATATGACACTAGGTTATTCCATATGGAGAAAAGATATTGCTGGGGAAATGTCCTATCTCTATAATATACAAGCATTAAACCTTTCCTATCAATATATTATATTTTATCTTCATCGGATAGCTCTGCCTCTGTCCATCTTTGCCGCACTGTCAGCCTATTTGTAAAGACTGGTCCAAACAGATGGGAACATTTAGTATTTGATATGCACACACAGCAGGCAAATATTTGTTCTCAAAATATGATCCAACAGCAATTAGTTATCATTTCATAACCTTAGTAAAACCATCCTGTAATCAGGCTCTGCAAGCTGTTGTAATCAGAATAACAGGCGTAATGTTACTTCTCAAACACAGGTGGTAACAGACCACCTTCAATCCATCCAGCCTTATTGGTTTATGCGGAGTCGGGTCGCAGGGCAGCAGCTACAGCAAGGGACCATAAACTTCCCTTTCCCAAGCCACATTAAATCAATCAAAACAAAAAACACTGATTTTTCCAACACGGGTACTTATTGTCGTGGCGTTCAATTGCTCAATTGGAGGCTGATTGGTAGGTTTCTGTTTTATTGGGCCCCAAATGGTTTTAAACAGAGTTCCCAGTTCACACAGCAGCTCTAAAGACTAAATGTTTGAACCTCAGCCCATTAAATAAAAATTGAATGTGTGTTTAGGTGTGTAGGATAATTATGTTTGCATGTTCATTAAAATACAATAAATAAGTAATGTGGTACCTGAAAAGGAAACAAGGTCAGTCAGTATGTTATATTTCATAGGATATGCACCAAAAGGAAAGAGGTCAAATCTAGTAATATTGTGATTTCAGCAGTTCAAAATGGAAGGCTGTTCTCACCTGAACCATTGGTCCAGGCCCTCTGAGGGCAGAGCACATGCCTCATTGTAGAATCACTGACTGAATTTGAATGGAATGTGTATTCCAGCAGTCTTGAGGTGAGAGAGTTGGTCTCTTCACTCAGAGAGGTTATAGCATTAACTGTACATTTTCCCATAACCCATGACCAGCTCATTATGCTCCCTGCTGGTATATAAGAGGATGTATTGATTCCGCAAGTGGAATTCAGGCTTCAGACTATATAAAACAGACTACAGGAATATATCGAAGTGGAAAAGTATAGGCTATTTGAACTGTGCTTTCATGTCAATCATATTAATATATGAGTGACACTGTGGCAGCAGCAAAATATCTGCTGCTTTTCAGCAGATTCATTTATTCCTCCTGAGGTGGATATGCTGCTGTGCTGTGCATATCAGGACATTTACATATTGTGTTTGCATGTGCTGTTGCCTTATCTAAAAGAAGCAATACTAATTGCTAGACTAGACTAGACCAAAGACTCACATTTAGCAAATCATAAATGTCTATATTATAATTCTGTTTCAGATTTATGGCATTGGCATCATTACTGACAAAAATGTGATAATAAGAAATTACAAAGCTAAAGGTTTAGTTTCAAATATTTGAACTAAAGCATTTACCTTTTAACTAAATTTGCTATAGAATCAGTTTTGATGGTCTGTTGTCAGTAATGATCAGGTTGATAGTTACAGTATACCTAGACTTTAATTACAATGCATACAATGTAATACAATGATGTACTGTATATAACATGTAGTTAAGGTTAGGTTTGCAAAATCTGAAAATATATGTAGGCTACATTAAAAAATAAATAAGTTAAACTGAAAGGCTTTTTAAGTATACATTTCACGCAAATGTAATTGTGTAATGTGTCATCTAGTCACATCATATTAGACAACAGGCATATATTAATGTGGAATTATGTAGGCCTATTACTAATTTGACACAAGATCAGACAGTGAGGTGAATGTGTACAATGATGCAACAAACAAATCGAACAAATAGGAAACTACGCTGTTGTGCTCTTTAAAGCCATTTCTTTTTTTAATTTTGATTTTCAGCAACCTTTTTATTTCCCCATTTATTTTCCAGTGTAATTGCAAACGGCAATTTCACCTTATTTATTTCAGTGCAGCAGTGTCTGTTACCGTAGAAACTCTCTTGCAAATAAACCACATTGTTTTGCTTTAGCAGGTAAACTGTTTTCCTGCCATTGAACATAACAGAGACACTGTAAATGAATGCTTGTTTCAGATGTGGGAAGAACAATTCCAGTACTATAAGTGAAAGTTTTACCTTATTCCCATTTACCATAACATAATAATATTTCCAATCCATGTTGTCTGCAGTTAAACATCAGATTTCCATTCAGCCACGCAGAACAACATGGGAGAGGATGAAATGGATGTGGAGGGATCAGCTGTTGCAGCTCACCTTTTTAACATCAGTCTCTGCAGCAGTCATGCCACAAATATCACCAACCTCACCTTCTTCCCCTACTACCAACACTCCCTGCATGTGGCCTTGAGCTACATCCTCGCCTATCTCTTTATCTTCCTGTTGTGTATGGTGGGGAACATTCTGGTGTGTGTCATCGTCCTGGGTAACCGCCGCATGAAGACAGTCACCAACCTCTTTATCCTCAACCTGGCCGTCAGCGACCTGCTAGTGGGCATCTTCTGTGTCCCCACAACGCTGGTGGACAACCTCATCACAGGTAGTGAACATTAGGCTGGCCTCCTACCACCTAACCAGCACAGCACATGTCTACACACTATAACAGTAGAACACTTGTATGGAACTCTCTCTGGGGATATGACGGGGTGACTGACATATCCCCAGAGAAAGGAAGAGCTTATTAGGCACAGACTGTGGGCCAAAACAGAAGGCAGGTGGTTTAGGTGAGGCTTCCAGTGAGGCGCATTATATTGGCATCGCCACGATAACAAAACAGGCCACACAAAACAAATGCATTTTAAGTAGCCGTATACTGTATATACTGTAGATTTTGTATTTGTATAACTAAACTATAACTAGTAAACTAAAGTATTATATACATTTTCAACACAATTATTTAGTAGCTGTTTTATGTAATTATGATTTTGTTGTATCTAGTTTTCTAGTGTTGTTGCACCAAATGTATTACCTATGAGCTATGAACATCTGGTTGTAAATGGCGTCACGGAGGACGGCAAAAAGTTAAAATATTATAAATTGTTGTCCTCCATGACGACAATACTTTTGGTGCAACAACAGTAGAATACTAAACAAAAAAAAATTTGCCTCTAAATATTTGTATTGAATATTAAATTATTATTATTATCCATCCATCCATCCATCCATCCATCCATCCATCTTCTCCCGCTTATCCGAAGTCGGATCGTGAGGGCAGCTGCTTCAGCAAGGGACCCCAAGCAACCAAGCAACATCAGCAAGTGCTGACTGGGGGATCCCGAGATGTTACCAGGCCAGTTTGGAGATATAATCTCTCCACCTGGTCCTGGGTCTTCCCCGAGGCCTTCTCCCAGCTGGACGTACCTGGAACACCTCCCAAGGGAGGCGCCCAGGAGGCATCCTTACTAGATGCCCGTACCACCT
>JAODLL010069946.1:0-16809 GCA_026546735.1 Forbesichthys agassizii | reverse complement strand
GGTCAGAGAGAGAGAGAGAGAGAGAGAGAGAGAGAGAGAGAGAGAGAGAGAGAGAGAGAGAGAGAGAACAAGAGATCGGCGCCACTCGCGGCATTAAAAATAAATAGAAGAGAATAACGAGAGAGGCAAGACGTGTTAATTTCTAGCTTCCATCTGTTATTACATAAGCACTGCCAACAACTACACAGCTCTGGAAAGAATGGAAAGGTGGTGGTGGGGGACGGGAGACTAAAAGTGTTCCTGTATGAGAGAGATCCTTTCCCCTGGGGACAGACGGTGTAAAATCCAAATGAATCCCGTGAAAGAGTGTAAGGGACGATAAGAGATAGATGTGAAAGGGTTTCAGGGTGGGCAGAATAAACGTTACTCTAGGTTGCTTAACATTTGTTATGTAATAGGTTACTGTGTGTAACTAAATAGTAATAGAATTACAGTGTACTTTAGAAGGTTATGATTATTATACATTTTATAACCTCCGTCATCACCCAGCCCTGTACGACAGCGACGATTAAGGCAATCCTTAAAATCTCCTTAAGGGCTTCCCGTCTCACGTTTGGGAAGCCCTGGAAACAATGACGTCGAGGATTGATGTGATTGATGCGCCCCTCGACCCGACTCGACTAGGATCTTCCGCTTTCCACCAGCACTAAGACCCTCTAAGACCCTCCATTAACCGGACAGAAGATCACAAGCCGATAGGTGCGCCGAACACTGCTGTGTTGTGATCTGCCATTGTTGTTTTTTTTTAAGGAAGGCGTGTTAGTGGGGACAGATTCTTTGCCAGGGTGGAGGCGAGGGAATATTTTGTGGTGTTTGCTGCATGCCAGAGTACACACCAAGCCAATCATAATGTTTGAACACAGTTCCACTCCGGCAGCAGGATGCTGTCTGGGCTGGAGGGAATATGTAGGAAAAGTCAATACATGTGTCCGTAGGCATTCCGTTATATGTCTGAGAGGGAGCGTATACATTCTAATTGTTTGTTCAATTATTTCTCTTGGATGATGCACCTGCACTTCACCAAGTGAACCCCAGAGACCGGCGCAATTAAGCTCCTTGGAGGCCCGCGTTGATGCCTGTTTAACCGGCGCAGAGGGCCTTAGCTCATTGTGCCAGGAAGATAAATACCTTTTAGCGCTCAAGGTAACAAGCAGAGGTTGACAGTGAGAAAGCTCGCTGGGAGCAATTTCCTATTTATTTGTCTTTTGATTTGACCTCGCTCTTGACAAGGTTCCAGCGCTTATTACGGTATCTGTCCTCAGCTATAATCGAGGCCCCATTACAAATGTTCACTAAGCTGGAAGTGGCAGATGCACTGTGTGCTTGTGTGTTTGGAGGAAGTTCCTACAGATCAGGAGCTCACAAATTGGGTTTTTTGACCACCTCCAGTCAAACTAATGAGCAGTGTTTTTTTTTTTGGTTTTGTACTTTGTCCCAAAAGCAAAAGGTACAGTGTGTCTTTATTAAGAATTATCTCTGCCCTTACCAGACCACATGAGACACATGATAATAAATCCTGGACAATTCATAGTCGGACTCGTTACAGTTACATAAAGCATATGGAATTAAATGAAGCTATAACCTAAAGAAATACAGTGTTATTCAAAACAAAGTACCCCATGTGTGTTTTCATGCTTGACTGAAGTCAATTTAACATTTATTAGCATAAACTCACTTCCTTATTCATTCATGTTTATCCTGCAACTTCGACCGCTATTTGAACTGTGAAGGGTACCTTTTTTGGCCACAATTGTGCCATCATTTTGTCATAGCAAATGTCTACTTTGACTCTTTTTGATTGTGAGCTATTTTGTGTTAGTGTGGAATAAATCACCATTCTGTTGATTCTCCAAATGCCACCCGGAGATGCCCAGTAAATCCTTTTTACGATATTCCCCACATCCCACACATTCTGTGTTAGAGCTAACACTTTCCCCAGCTACGCTAGCCGCGCGACTAGCATTTCAACTATAGCATACCTCCCGCTCTGCGTTCGGTTCTGCCCTATAGCTGCCAGCTTCCATGCATTATTCACTTGGACATTAACATTCCCGGGCGACAAGTTGCATGTCACAACAGCTGAAAATGCCCGTCACAGAACTGTACGTTTCTCTTTTTTAAAAATAAATATTTATTTCCCATATAGTGCCCCGGCAGTGCCGCTGCCTAAATGAGAAGGATTAAGCTAACTCCCTGCTTAGAGGTATGGCAGGGCCAGGATTAGGGCACTGGTCCTGGACACAGAGACCACTCAAGCAAGAGCACACAGCTCTTCTTTTCCTTATTTTTTTCTTAAAGGGGGAAAGAGTGAAAAGAAGGCAGCAGAGCGGAGAACTTTGCAGGGGCGGGCGGCATGTGGGTTGCTTGAACAAATGCATTGACAAGTGGGGAGCGTCTGCCTCTGACAAGGAAAAGCATGTCTGCCCAGAGAGGGGGAATAGGCCGACGTGTGGACAGACTTTGTCTGTGTTTGTGTGTGTGTCTGTGTGTATTGAGCTATCATTCTCACCAAAATCGAATCTCCGCTACATGTACAGAATATGAGATATATATTATTATACATTTCTCTTTTCTCTTAGAGTGAGTTTGTTTGCATCTAGGGTGTTTTGGCTTGGGCTAGGTTAAGGTTAAGATTGGGTAGGTGTGCGTGACCAGATGTGTTTGTTGTGAGCCCCATATGCAGGAACAGGCTATGAGACTGTCTCTTGTCATGGGGTTAAAAGCAAGATTAGTAATTCTCCAAAACGCGTGCTAACTTACAAAACTCCCTCAGAAGCTCTGCCATACACATTGAAATGCATTGCAAAGCCAAGGACATTGTTGTTGTTTGTGGGTATGCACCACTTTGTTAGCGTTCCTATTTACAAAGCCCAGAGCAGGCACAGAGAAATGTCAGCTAGCGAAATCAAAGGAGATATTTGGTTAATTTGACAAAAAGTGTATTGGCTTACAATAAAGTTACAATAGCTGACTATACCTTTAATAGTAGGGGGAAAACCTTGATCACATTTCCTTTTCTCATCTCATCTTGCTATTCTACAGTATGCGGTTGGTCTTGTCGTAATTTATTGAGACAAAGAATCTGGTAAACACTTAAAATGTAGCCCTACTCCCCCAGACGCTAGCTTATTATCCAGGGCTTCTTAGAAGCCTTTCAGGAGGAAAGAAAACTGAGCTAGGAACAGGTGGCGAAACAGTGTGAGAAAGGAACGGGCGTGTAGGGGGAAGACAAGGGACACCTGCTTGTGAAATCCAACCTGGCTTTTCCATAGCATTCCAAGAGTACTTTGTTGGACTGAGCGAGCTGTTCACATAGTGGTCGGCTCTGACGTGCACAGTAAATCTTCTACAGTAAATTATATTGGAATGTCGTCGGTTTCCCTGGCAGTATGACTAGAGGATTTTAGTCCAGAATGCTTTATTTTCAATTTGGGAGAAGTTGTGTTGTGCCACAGACTTAACCGCCAGACTTCTTTATACACGATGAAATCCAACTAAATATATGTGTTCATAATGTACATAATGTGTATGTTAACTAATGATTGATGGCTAAAAGTACTTTGGTACTATGAATGGGGTAAAATACAGATAATATTTCACTAAATAGAGTTAACAAATTATGTTTTGTTTATTAATTTTCTAATACTGTATTTTTTATTGAAAAAATGTTGTTCGTTATTGAAATTAATCAACTTAACTGTATGTCCCTAACCATATTATCTTCAGTGCAGAAATCCATGATTTACCTTATCCAGCTAATGGTGTATATGTTTTTACCTCTCAATTCTCTCTCTCTCTGTCTGCCTGTCTGTCTGTCTGTCTGTCTGCCTGTCTGTCTGTCTGTCTGTAAGAACCAGGCCTCAGGTCACGTCGGTCCTTGGAGGAGATGGTGACACGAGAGCAAACTGCTACATGCTTTGGCCGGTGGACGGGCGTAATCGCGTGGACAGGTGACACATATGTGGAAACCACAAGATGACAGGGAAGACCGCGTGGATCTTATGGCCCGTACATCACACATCTCCATCAAGTACTCCACTGTACTGTCAGAGATTTACTGTATGAGTTAACATAATGTAAAATAAGGGAGTGACAAATGGTTTAGACCAAGCCAAAGAGGATGTGAACATCATTTCATATACTGTAGTAATATACTGTAGGAGTCCAGTCCTGCTTGTTTCTGTGGCCAACGCTGGTATTTAGGACTGATACTGATAAGTACTGATATATATAACAAAACATATAGTAGTGTAAACTATAACATGCACATTTATAAATTCATTTGTTTTGAATGCATACGTGTCAGGTTACAGTAGCCTGTTGGATTACAGCTTGTGTTAAATCATCTACATTTGTTGAAAATACGCCGATAAACTTTGTATTTTATAATAGCAGTAATACAATAACACATCAGTTAACACACCACTCCAAAAAAAAAAAAAAGATACACACACTATTGCATCTGTTTGCATATTTTCAACATTGAATCAACAAAATATATATTCTATAATCTATATATATATATATATATATATATATATGTATGTACTTGTTTTATACTTTTAAATTAGTTCAGAGCAGCAAACACATAAAGTTATATTTTTTCTGACTTCAGAGAAACATTGTAGATGTTTATTTGAAGAAGTTTGTCGTCAACTGTGGCCCAATTAGCAAACAAATTTTCTCTCAAACAGCGAATATAATGAAAAAAAAAAATAAAAAATACCGTAGGTGGATCATTAGTTGAAAATAATCCCCCAAACACGATATTCTCACACCCCGATGGTTTCAAAGAGAGTCGGCGTGTTTTGGACGGTCAAATCCCCACGTTGTTTATTAGACAGGCGTCAGCTGCTGAGACAAATCCCTGATCTGCGCCCTGCGATATCTCCGAAGCGAGGCTCGTTTCAACACATCTAAGCCTGGGCCAAAGTTGTGATGGCCCTCCCCAACTAAGCAGACCAAAAGGCCCACAGGCCAAAGCGCAAGATGCTGCTATGTTTGACCCCAGGGGAGGCAGCATCCGATTGTATTTGTCAAGGCACGCGTTTGTCTTGTATTTGTGGCGGGAGGAGGGTACAGCTTAATGTACTCCAAGTATTTTCTGTTCCACTCAGGCTGCTGAAAACACACAGGAGCAGTCTTTCGGCAAATGTTACCAGTAGTTTGACTCACTTATGTATCCACACAGAGACATGCAGTCTCTCTCATTCATGCTCACATGCTACCCAGATAGCCCCGACTACCCTCCGGGGCTGAGAATTTCACCCTCTCTGTCTTTATCGGCTGGTAAATGTTGACAGACCACTGAACCTTGATGCCAGTCCGTGACAGGCTGGGCTATTTGTAAAGCATGCGGGGGGAGATAAAATAGACAAAGAGGCCTCTAGTGTGGTGGTTAGCCAGCATGGTTGCATGGCTCTCGGAGAGCGTGGACCCCTAACGTTAACCGTCTCCACCAAACGCCCGTGTAGTTTGCTCCCGTCGACAACAGTTCAGGCGGTTTACGGACCTTCTGGGATATGGTGGAGTACTCGTGTTTCAGAACCTTCAGCTGCCTTGGGCTCAACTGCCCCTTCTATAAATTAACGAAGGGATTGTGGAATATCAGAGTTGATGGCTATGACGGAGTCCCAGTACAATAAAACATAAATGAGAATAAATCAGATAAAGCCTTTGTCTGCGGTCTCTGGGCTGTACCATAGTACGGGCAAAGCTAACACCCTAGATTTTGTCTTTGTTACAAAACCAGTTCATTCACTACAGTGAATATGACAGTTGATGTAAACGCACCTGGTTAGCTTAAAGCTAATACAAATTCAAGTAAATGTTCACCAAGCCTGAACTGAAAAAAGCGTATTTTTCCCACACAATGGACACACGTTCTAAAATTAAAGTGAACAGAACATCCAATATAGTCTCATCTGACTCTCTTGAGAAGAAATACAGATGGCGGGACGGACAGTCGGATGAACGGTTGGACGGACGTACGGACACTAGGATAGACTGACGGTATGAGAGGCGCGGCTCAGCAAGAACAACGCTGCATTTCTCCACCTCCAGAGTACCAGCTGTAGTGCCGCCTCTGTCATGACCACTCGCTCGCCCCTGCCAAAAGAAGGGCCATGTTTGATATGCCCCCGCTGTCTCCTCTGTCCTCCACACTTCCTGTGAAGCAAACTTTTTTTTTATCAAGCGCCGGTTCTCACCCGTCTCCGGGCGAGCTGGCGTAGGGCGCGTGTGAGAAGCAGTAGGAGGAGGGAATGGTGGGAGGGGGCGTGTACAATACAAAGGTGAGGGGCAAACAGTGAGCTGACAGAGAGCTTTTAATTTAATGCCGACAGCATGTTTCCGACGAGGATGTCGTCCTGAAGGTTCAAGGGAAACAACGGATCATGGTGTATACAGGGACGGGGGGTTGGGGGGGTGAGGATGTAACCGAGCAAATTGAATTGAGGTCCTCTGGGTTTGCTTGAATGGTGGATGAAAATATGCCACTCACCTCTGCATTGTGCCCACACACAGCGCGACCGGCCGGGCGTACGTTGCTCTAACTGTGTCTTCAGGGACAGCCAAAGGGAGATATAAGGAGATTAGATTTCATTCTCACAATGACTTTCACATTACAAAAATTCAAATGTGTCCCTCGCCTAATGTTCGTTACCGTATCCCTTGAGCAAGGCAGCGTTCTCTCTGTTCAAAGGGCAACAAAGCGATTTTGTCTGCTCTCTCCAGTGTAATGTACCCATGTACAATGTGACTACTGTATTTGAATATAAAACTAACAGTATGTTACTGTATATAGTATATGATGTATGTCTTACATGAAAACACCTTATTAAGTAATCATCATAGGCCTTTAGTAGAGCTAACTACCTTTACTAAGCCAAACATTAGAGAGTTATTTAACCTATACATTTTAAAACTACCATTTAGATACTTGATCAGCTTCAACACTGATCCATGCCAGCATTTCATGGTCAAGACTTCCATAGATTCCGTGACATTTCCCATGATTCCAGAGTGCTGGTTCACCCTGAGTATAGTGCGACAAGGAGGCCAGATGACAAGTTTATCTCACTTAGTACTTCCTGTGTTCACAGTGCACACATTCATTTCCCAGGCACTGCAAGACACACACACACACACATTGTGGACTCCCACATGTTAGAGTATTGAATATTCTCTCTCTCACACACACACACACACACAGACAGCCTCTCCACCTGTCATCATAGTCATCTGTTGTGTTGATTCCAGAAAACCTCCTTGTGTGTGTGTGTGTGTGTGTGTGCGTGCGCGTGTGCGCTGCCCACCGGCGTGGAGATAGTGCTCACACCCCTGAGCTCATCGCTGTCCCATGCTCACATCCTAAAGGAAGTGTTCCCTTAGCCTGCCCCCCCCCCCCCACACACCCCCCCACCCCAGAAAAACCCACGTTTCCAGTTTCGACCAGTTGTTGCTCTTCATTTTCCTCCATATCTCCGGGGCTTCACTTCACTTTAATTGTTTGACAGCCTTTTCCTGCCTTTATGCCACGGTCGAGGAAGGTGCAGAGGTCTCCCCCCCCCCCTCCTCCCCTTCCCCTCCCATTTTTTATCTTTCTTTTTTTCTTCTTTTTTCAAGGCATTAATAACATTCCGCTTGACTGGCTCCCAGGGGCATAACCTCATTATGGCTTATAGACAGGGAAAATAAACTGTCTTTTTAGAGGCTGTCGTTTGCTCATTTTTTTAAACACTGAGGAATAAGAAGGTAGCACAATGATTCTTTACACTAACGTCTTGTTTTTTATGAGGGAGTGAAAAATGGCCACTTTAAACAAGAAAGAAGTATTTCCCTTCTCCAATATTGAGGTGTTTAAACTCTGAGACTAACGGTGCTAAAATAAGTACAAAGAGTAAATATTTGTAACCTTCAATTGACTTCACTTTTATTCTTTGATGTTGCGAGGAGCTGCATTTGTTTATGCAGACTTTTCTATAGAGAAAAGTCCAGAGGTGTTGTTTACTGGGTTCTGCACTGTGTTGACTGGGTTCTGCAATGGGTTGCAGTGAGAAAATGATTCAGCACGCTGACTTGACTTGTACTGTATATGCCTATATTACTTTTCACATAAGGTCTCAAATGGGCACAGAGATGGTTTTATGGTACTAATGCCATGACCATGATGGTTCCTGTGGTTCCTTAGGGTACACTTCCAACAACCATTAAAACAGATTCTTGATTATTTAGTTGGTTCATTTAAACTAGACTTTCTGTTCAGTTCTGACAGAGATGACATAAGCATCAATACAAATTGACTTTAGGCAAGGTCCACATCAAATGATATGTCCTCATAACAGATTTGAGCACATCTTACTGACTGGCAGGCTTACTTTATGGCGTTTTTAGCCGTGGCAACAGCATCATGAATATTGGTTATTTACTTCAAAAGATCATTTCTAATGATTATTTGCATAATCCTTGAAATATACTAGGCAGACCTGCATTATTCTGCTCTTTAAAAAGGCAAGTGTGTGTGTGTGTGTGTGTGTGTGCGTGCGCGTGTGTGTGTGCGTGCGTGTGTATACTGTATATATTAACAGTAAAGCAAAATGGACATGATGGCATTTCACTAAACCTAATAAGAATCAATTCTCATTGCTAAGAACATTTTCATTCTTCACTCGGCTGTGCTTTACATGTCTAATGAACCTGCTAAACATTGATCAAAAACAAAAATTGGAGGAATACATCTTTTTAAAAAGCATATATTCCCTGCATCTGCCACAGGCTTTGTCCTGCGACGGAGATGGCCAGCACTTAAAGAGGCACTATATGTCTCTTAAATTACAAAATTGCATTTTGGATTGTGCTATTTTTCCCAGAGATGGCGAGCACCATTAGCCAAAAGTTTTTTCCGCAAATATTTAATCCTCACTGTGACTGACAATGTTGGCAGGCCTTTGGACGCTTTCACGCCGTTATTACAAGCATTCCTCCGTCCGTGGCACGTTGGATTATTCAAGATTATGTTGTAATCCCTTTAATCCTCATTGCATTAAGATTTCAGTCAAAATACAGCAACAGTAAAGTAGCACTCAGCAGCGAGATTCATGCATGTTACACGGCTGGGTATCTTAATTTCCCTCTGTTTCTCTGCATACTACTGTCCCGCTTGTCTACATTGTCTATAGGCTGAGCAACAGACTATTATTTGCTATTGAGCGGCGACAGTGATTTATTTGGGTAGAGCGCAAGCTGCCACATCACTGGAGAAAAACACATATGAGGGTTAAAACCACAACCACAATTTCAAGGGTGTGGGGGTCAGAAAAGTTTCTCGGAGTGTGTGTGATAGAACTTTTGTGATGAAACGTTTGTCCGTGCGGCGTCCCGCGGCTTCTGTTCAATAGCTTCTCCATCTCTAACACGGGCGAAGTGCTCATGCTGCTCCTTGCAGCCCTTATCTCTCCTCGGTTGACTTGCCGCCATGTCAGAGAGGTTGTAGTGTAGCCCCGACGCCGCATGAATAATACAATCCCCAAGTTATGTTGAACCGCATTTTTGGAGCAAAATGTTTTATCCGCAATACATCAGTAATTATGACATACAGTATTAATGAGTTGTTGGTGTAGAAATGTCACTGTATACTGTAAGAATTTAGTTTTAATGGTCAAATAATTATAATGTAAAAATACATTAACAAGTAGGTATAGCTCACATCACATTCCTATACTGGCAGACTTACAACAAGAACATGACCTTGTCAATGCCATATGGTACAAGATACTGTCTGTATCTTACATGTGAGAATTCCGTTATGATATTTTAACAGACTACGCTTTCTTCCATCATTGACCCAACACCATTGTCAGTGCAAGCCATGTGAGAGGTGGAACCATTCCATACAATATGTATATGCTTTAAAATATCTAACATGTCACTGCTGTATACGGAACATCTTACATTGTTTATCACATCAATGCTAAAACAGGGCTGAGGAATGTGATGGGTTTATCCTTCCCTGTGCGTAAAGCAACAATTGAGCAATTATTGTGCATTGTGTACCTCCTCACGTCAGTTTCACAAGTTACAATATGTCGCATGAGTGGTCAGATTCATTTGATTGGCATTATTATTAAGAGCCAAGAGGAACAGTGTATCACAGAGGAAGCTGAGGAGGTTGTCTGTTCATCTTTGCCATTATGAGCTCATGTCGACTGACCGACCTGGTTAAAAAGGGAATGCGCTACATTCTAGAGTAAGTGGTGATAATGCACCATGTAGACAGTAGGTGGCGGTAATGCACCGAAAGCATTGGACCCCAACTTCTGTGCAGATTCATGGACGAACCCTTTCTTTCTTAACTATGAATAAGCCTATGGTGTTGGCTCGTGCTCATGCGACCGTGGCTGGCTGAACTAGCCTTTCCTAGTTTTTACTTCGATTTTTATTATTATCCTGAGCTCATCTGCACTAATCTTGGATATACTGTATGACCACAAGTCTTTCTACTGGGAGGTGAAATGCTCGAAGTCAAAATGAAAGTTGGGACGGGTGGACGCCATGTTCTAAACTTCAAATCCTATAAGATCTCCTATACGCCTCAGAGTCAAACTTCAGTCTGAAGCTCCTTGGAATACAGGGAAATGAGCAGAAAGCTCTTGTCTTGACTCTGAGAGATATTGTACTATGTGCTACAGGCAAGCAGTGTCTGCCTCTCTGGATGTGTGCTAATGCATCTGAATTAGCCCAAATAGCCGCTCCAGCATAAAACACTGTCTTAACAACTCATTTGGTATTTTACAGATGAATGTTTCTCATAAATGTTTGTGAATGTGGTTGAAGTAATATTTAGAATCTTCTAGAAACAAATCTTAAACCAAGGCAATCAATAAACATGTATAAAACTTTTTAAAATAATTAACAACCCCTTTTACCTCAAAAATGTTGTCAACCTTAGATGTGTCACCTATCCTCAAGAAAGCTACACATACTTAAAAGTAACATCATTTATATCTTGTTTCTATTCCATGTCTCTACAGTAAGGCCCTTATCTGAGGATTACATTAGGGAATGGTTCCCTAGCAGCTCCACTTACACATATGCACCTGATATGTCAAGAGACTAGTGCAGATGCCCCAAAGTTAGGCAAAAATGACCTTTTGACTTTAAAATCCCTTTCGGCGCAGTAGACCTGACTGGCTGTAGCTGCAGATGTGGTGAAAGTAGGTTACAGTTTGTTTTTAGGACATGTAGCTAACCTCTAACCCTGGCATGGTTCCTATTCATGGACCCCTTCAGCTGTCAACCAGCCTGATTGTCTCACAAACACACACACACACACACACACGCGTACTGTGATGAAGGAACAGACCTTCAGGGACACAACTACCAGTGTCAAAGTGCACGTGCAGCCCGGAGATGCTTTCAAATTGTGGCAACCATATACTGGCACTCGCCCAACAGATGCGGCGTATTTGTTTCCTTGCCTGTCGCCAGCCTTCCCCATGGTAATGGCCATCTCGTTGTCGCAGCGGATGAGCGGTCACTCTTCGCCGGTTGAGCCAGAGATGGTTTGAGTCGAGACCCCGACAAAAAAGGCCTGAGCCGGGACTGAGTCAGAGGCCTTGACGCTCATCTTTGGATGACCTACTTTGGGTTGACAAACAAATTATACTAATACGCATGTCGGCGACGCATATCTCCATCTGATAGCGTTCCGTTCTCATGTCGACAACGCATATCTCCATCTGATAGCATTCCGTTCTCATGTCGACAACGCATATCTCCATCTGATAGCGTTCCGTTCTCATGTCGACAACGCATATCTCCATCTGATAGCGTTCCGTCCCCACAACTGCACTCAAGGGTTAAACTGGCTGCACTGTAAAGGTGGTTGCTACTACAACCCATTCAAACATTTATCTTAGTCTTTCTGACCGCAGTGTGCAAGGTTGAATTCCCTATTATCTTAAACTAGCACTGTAAACAATGATACGGTGCTAGTATAGAGGCCATGATAGAGGGCCCGTTATCTTATTTACTAGACTACTGTTATTCTTGGAGAAGATTTATAATATTACTGAATTGTAGGTCCAGATGTAAGAAAAGGTTGTTTTCAAACAATATCCTTTAGGAATATAGAATAATGGCTTCATCATCTACAGTACATAAGTGTCTACTAATAAAAGAATGCACAGGTGGTCTTGTTAATACTGAGGCCAGAGGAGGTTTTCAGGGAACACTTGCACAAAACGTGCGCGGCGTTCCGCCAGCATGCTCGTCTTCCCTTTGAGTTTACACGGGCCGGTGTATACACACGCCATAACACAGAAATATTTTGTCAATACACATATACAAAACACTGTCCGGGCCACAGGAGAGCCATGAGAGAGTGTCCAGTGTTTTTAAGAGGTTGATTCTCTGTTCAAAACAATGGGCAGTAAAGAAATGCTCTCGCCTAAGGAGTGTAGCCACTTTGGTATGCGGCTCCCATGGCGAGTGTTTACACAGGTTCAGCTGGAGCTCGGAGACCCCGCCTCCATGGAGACCTGCGCCGGCGTACAAATAAACAGGAAGGCCACAGCCACTTGGAACAGGGCCAGCGCTCATAATTCACCAAAAGCACTATATTTTACACAGGGCCGGGTGGTTTGGTGCGGCTCCAGCAAACGGAATAAACTGTTAATCCATACAAAGGCACAGTGGTTATGCGATACAGCACTTAGGTGCCATTTGAATGGCTCGTAGCCTTTTAGCATGGGCCCTTTGTGAGTGCCGCAAGTTGATTTGGGTGGAAGTTAACAGGGAATTGTTAACAAAGGGGCTCACATAACATAGAGGGGTTTTGTGTTGTTGTTTTCTCAAAGCTTATTTGTGTTACTTGATGGGGAACAACTGGATTCATAAAAATTCAAACTAGACACTTTATTTATGCAGTGGTGTATAAAGTAGGGCAACAAAAGAGAAACAATCTCCTAACGCACGTTGTAAAAAAAGAAAAAGAAAGAACTGATCGCATCAGGATGGAGGAATTTCTTAAATCTAAAGCATCATTTCAGTTATGCTTTCTACAATATTACTATGGTAATTTTGGATTTAAACATTTTTAAATAGGAAATAAGTTTAAAAAAATGTATGAACAGCATAATGATAACACATTAAACATACAGGTACATCCTTACAATTGCCTAAACATTTGCAGAATGGAACTACAATGCCACTGAGTTGTTCAGTGGTATGAAGGTACTGTACAGTATATACGTATATGGGTTCCATGTAAATGACGACATTGACAACCTTATAATTTATGACAACCTCTACTGTATATTCAGTCACGCATATCCCAGTAGATATACTATGCACATCTGATAGCAACAACAGCAACACATCCATTTAAATCTTGTGATAATTGACAGAGATTTTGTTGAACTAGTTAATTCCAACCCAAAAAGTGCAGGACTTAAAACGTTGATATCAGAATGTGTCAAAAGTTAAACATGAAAATGGGTAATGCAAGAACCAAATTGATACGAAAGTCCATGTGTCCCCTAAAGTTTGTCAGGGGGCATAATGGGTTATTGGAAGAACGTTTGGCCAAACCGACCGGGCAGCAGGAAATATTTCACAATATAATAAACACAGAGGGGAGAGGGCTTACAAAATATACCTCTTTTGTAATATAAACAGGATTTTCATCTAAATTGTGTACACAGCCGCTATAGTTCAGCTGGAGAGTCTCAGGTCTTAGCTCACTAATATGGCAAACAGCATCCATGCAGATATCACTCACACTGACCCCAAAGTAAATACACGCCAGCCACCCAGCCAAGGTAACAATTGAGGTTGTGTACAATGTGAGGGAATGCACCACCTCGCACAAAAACCTCCCATTAAACACTAGTTCAAATATTTATATTTCTTTTTGGTACAAATATAACAGAAAGGTTCACAGTTTTGGCATTGTTTGGAAGAGCAAGGAACCCGCGTGCGTTATAAATGAGACTTCGGTGACAGGTGGCGATACAAAAATGAAGAGTATTTGACGGAAAGGTAAACAGTCGGCTGTAACAATGTGCCGATGTGTTTGGAAGGCGAGCAGCAGAGAAACATAACTGAGTCAAACCTCTATTGCTGCTGGTCAGGCAAAAATGTAGACGAAAAAGAAACGCAGAATCATCAACTATGTTTCCAGGATTAAAGTTGAACAAAGAGGTGTTTTAGACCAAAACTATATTGAATTAATTTTAAAAAAAATCATATTTAAAGGGATTTTATAGTTTGGCTAGCATTCCTACTTTACTTCCTTGCATACAGCTCTAATAGGCTTCTCTTCTTCTAGCCGGCAGTGTGCAACATATCAACTTTTATGAAAAGTAGTAGTATCAGCAGAAGTAGACTACATCTTTAATGTTCCAGAGGGGCGATTTGCTTTACAACTGATACATATTCATGTACATCTACATGTACATCTACATGTTATAAAAAGTAACACCAAATAACACCAAAATGCACCAGCAGTTGTTTCAGCCGGGCATCTGAGGGTGCTTTAACCGTACATATGTGTGATTAAATTGATGCAGAGAGTCAAATGATTCTGTTATACTGTATAAAGGTGTGATGGTCAACATGTCTACTGCTACAGTCTGCTAGGATAAGTTGCACTAGCCAAACATTTTGTTAGCTTCTGTGTGTATGGGAAAAATAAATGTATTAAAAACTGTAACCGTATTATTTGATGCTCACTCACTTTCATGCAAACGTATGAAATACCCACAACTCGCTCACTTTCATGCAAACGTATGAAATACCCACAACTCACTCACTTTCATGCAAACGTATGAAATATACACAACTCATATACTATCTGTCACTGTTCCTCTTACGGTATTTACAGCACACACGTATGGCAGCTGAACCTAAATATAAATACAGGAGAAGGCACCGATAACTTGCTCGGCACTTCATTAAAAGTGCAGCGAGCTCAGATGGAGGAGGCCTCATCGGGGATTAAAACAAAAAAAAAATGTTGCCACATTGGTAAACACTCTCTGATTGGCTTCGGGAAGAATATGAGCTTTCCAAAACTGCGAGCTATTGAAGCAGGCTAAATGTTCTGGATATGAATCTGTCAGCAGAGAAGAGAGAGGGGGTGGAGGCAAGCCGGATGTCCGTCTGTGGCAAGTGTCGTCTTAATGGCTGTGTGACGCGGGCCGACACCGCGTCCAGATGCCCTGTCCTGGGATCTGGTGTACGGCTTACACACAATGTGTCTCACGCCTCACATACACCATCTCTCATCACTGTCAACATCAACCTGATGTCATTTCATTAAAAAACACGCAACAGTCTTAAAATCTTTAAACCATTTTTCAAATTAAATCCCCCCCCCCAAAAAATATATTTTTTTGCAAGTGAAATGAGGTTCATTCATGTTCTGATGAGACTTCAAAATATAAGCAGCGCTGGTAAACAGAAATTAGCAGGGGCTTGTTAGAGAGGGAGGTGGGGGTTACTTACTGCTGGGTGCTCATTGGTAATGCAAAACTTTAATACTTTCAAGTGAAGCGGCTTGACATGGCGAAGTGTAATGTCAGCGATCGATCGGCGGTGTGGCATCTCAGTGTCAACCCCCCATTGACAATCTCTCATCTTACTTATTATATCTGTTTACGGCCTGGAATACACATGCTCCCTCCGCAGGCCCCCGCTGGACTGGGCCGGGGGTTGGGGGGGGGGGGGGATTCTGGGAAGGCATCGTAACGGATCTGACGTGGGCCTGGGGCTGTTGACTGTAAGTGGGGAAGCAATTGATCATCCCTACACACCTCACATTGCCATGACACACACACACCCTCTCCATTGTCTATAAATATCCCTGTGCTCTAACCTGGACTTCTCAAACATCAAACGGAGCCTTCATTAATTTAAAATGCCTATGCACACACACACACACACACACACACACACACACTAAATGGAATTCCATCATATTATACAGTATACAGTAGGGGTCTTCAACGTTTTTCGATCCAAGGACCCCTTGGCTGATAGTAACACAGCACAGGGACTCCCTATCACATACAATATGGTACTGTATAACATATTTAGTTGCCGGGCCAACAATAATGTGTAGGGCGGCCTTTAGTGCCATGTATAAAAGTACAGTAAGCCACTAACTAAGCCAATACAATAATGATTGACAGAGTTATATATTTACAGGTTGTATTTATATCAATTCTGAAGTTTGGGATCAAATCATTTTGAGGACCCCCTAGGGGAACCTGACCCCCTGTTGGAGACCTCTGCGGTACAGGTTAAATGGTATATAGGCCTATATGATATACATACACTATAATAGTGCACGTTTGTTTTCACAACTCCCTGGAAACTGGCAGGCATGTTAAGGTGAGAAAAGCATGCACACACGCACACACACGCACGCACACACACACACACACACACACACTAACACACAACCCTTTGGAGTTTATTTAAAAATAACAGGAGGGTGGGGGGTGGTAGATAAACCCCTCCTCTCTCGCTACATGTCTCTCAGCGGGGGTTATTGATTGTGACGTGCGCTCACGGTGCACCTTCCCAGTCGCCTGTCAGCCCAGATGCCTGCTGGGAGGGCTTGTCCTCCCCGACAGCTCCCGCATGGTGGGGAGGTTGTGTGTGTGTGTAGGTGGGAAGGAGACACATATGTCAGGCGATTTAGGGGCCACCCCTGTCCACCCCTTCTTACAGAGAGAGAGAGAGAGAGAGAGAGAGAGAGAGAGAGAGAGAGAGAGAGAGAGAGAGAGAGAGAGAGAGAGAGAG
>JAODLL010069935.1:15000-16812 GCA_026546735.1 Forbesichthys agassizii | reverse complement strand
AATGTTGATGATCACTGCTTGTTCTGTAATCACAGAGAGGCCATTTTCCACTGTTTTGTAGAAGACTCACTGCCCTGCTGACTGGAACACTTCTTCAATGCTCTCAGGGAAACATTCTCGTTACAGACCCTTGTGCTAGGTTTTAAACACCGTCACCAGAAAAAAGTTAGATCCTAAAGATTAGGTCAGGCTAAAATGGCAATCTATGTTATCAGAAAAAGGAATAATCTTAATCTTAATCTCAATCTAAATGTTGAGGTTTTGTTCTTATTCACTCAGATGGTAAAAGCTAAAAAGTACAAGTAGATTTGACATACTATAGTTCAATGGGAGATCTGGACACTTTGATGAATATGTGGTGATATGGAGGAGTGCTGTGCTCATGTACAGGGGGGAACTGGCCTTTGGAGACCAGTTTGTTTAGAATAGAACCACTGATATCTTATGTGTCTTGATTGTTTGTGCTTTTCTTTAAACAACCTTTGGTAATTTACATGGTGTCACTCAATAGACCTTCCTTGTAACTGATTGATGTAGAAAATAAAGGTGTGGAAAAAAATAAAAATAATCTCTCTATCTCCCTCTCTCTCCCTCTTCTTATCATCTGATTAGTCCGATAGCAGAATTATGAAGCCAGACCCACATCTGAGACTTCCTGGGGGGTCACCCAGATGATGAGAGACAGCCAGCCCACCCACAAACACACGCACACGCACACACACACACGCACACACACACACGCATGCATACACACACAAAAAAAACACACACTCACTCACATGCACACACACACCACACACATACACACACACGGACACACACATATTGACACACACACATACACATAGGCACACACACAAATATGAACACACAAACACACACATGAATCTGCTAGAGCTCAGCTTGTATGAAAAGGTATATGTATATATATACTGTATTACAATAACTTGTCACACATACACACATAGACAGACACACTGGTCTGGTCTAGTCATGTTGATCTGTAATAACAACGTCTGCGTCGGCAAATGGTTCCACTTCGTCTGTCAGAAGCTACTTTGAGTTTATAGCCTACCTAATGAAATAGGACGTGAAGTGCTGTGCATGATTTGTGCTCATATCATTCCTGCAAAAGATGGACAGACAGCGATTGTCGTCGGCTAGCGAACAACCAACCACATCACGGTAGGTTCCGTAGGCTACAGCAAAGTGAGTGAGCACGAGCAGTAAACTATAAAGATGTTTCGTTTTGCTGTTGTTAGCATAACATTAGCATAATGCATTGATTGAATTGCCAATACGAGTGTATTTTGCATCTGTGTGTGTGTGTGTGTGTGTGCTTTAGAGAGAGAGAGCGAAGAAGAGAAGTAAGGTGGTTCTTATCACAGCAATTCGGCGAGCCTCGGAAACAGCGTATTACACACACACACACACACACACACACACACGCACACACACGCACACGGACACACACACACACATTCTCCTCACACACGTTCAGCCTCCACATCAAGTCACTTGCTCATTGGTTTGGAACAAAATTGCTTCTGCACATTCATGCAAATGCTTTTGTACAATTGTCTGCTGTTTCCGACATTACCAATTGCTTATGGCATATTTACCAAAAGACGTTGTACTGGCGCTGTGTGGATTAGTCTTACCCCCAAATCAGGGCATTGGCTCACTGTTTAAGTCATTACATTCTAAATAGTTGAACAAGTTATCATTTGTAATAATATGTACTGTAATTATGTCTGAATTGATAAGCTGCTCTCAGGTCAACCTTGACCTTTGATATATGTGAGGTGGTAG
>JAODLL010069935.1:0-12500 GCA_026546735.1 Forbesichthys agassizii | reverse complement strand
GTAATAAATATACAGTAATTAAATATACAGTAATTAAATATACAGTAAATGAATACACAGTACATAAATATACATTAATTAAATATACAGTAAATTATTATACAGTAATAAATATACAGTAATTAAATATACAGTAAATAAATATACAGTAAATTAATACACAGTAATAAATATACAGTAATTAAATATACAGTAAATAAATACACAGTACATAAATATACAGTAATTAAATATACAGTAAATAAATATACAGTAAATGAATACACAGTAATAAATATACAGTAATTAAATATACAGTAAATGAATACACAGTACATAAATATACATTAATTAAATATACAGTAAATTAATATACAGTAATACATATACAGTAATTAAATATACAGTAAATAAATATACAGTAAATTAATATACAGTAATAAATATACAGTAATTAAATATACAGTAAATGAATATACAGTACATAAATATACATTAATTAAATATACATTAATTAAATATACAGTAAATTAATATACAGTAATACATATACAGTAATTAAATATACAGTAAATAAATATACAGTAAATAATATACAGTATTAAATATACAGTAATTAAATATACAGTATTTACAGATACAGTAATTAAATATACAGTAAATGAATATACAGTACATAAATATACATTAATTAAATAAACATTAATTAAATATACAGTAAATAAATATACAGTAAGAAATATACAGTAAACACACAAAAACAACAGACATGAACTCAAACACAAAAGGGGGAAAGTGAAGAACTACTCTAACTAAAAACCAAAATGATACATGATGGTTACCATGGTGACCATCATGTATGAGGAGACTTCTGAGGGCTGAGAGATAAAAATGTCAACAATACTCTGATCCCCGCACATTATCTGTGTGTATGTGTGTGTATGTGTGTGTGTGTGCGTGTGTGTGTGTGTGTGTGTGCGTGTGTGCGTGTGCGCGCAGACTAAAAGATTCAAATGTTAGCTATATGAGGAAAGTCATTCCTGCAGCAGGACAAGGCACAAACGCATGAAGTGTGTGTGTGTGTGTGTGTGCGCACGCACGTGTGTTTGTTGGGGAGAAAGGGTCAGCACAAAATAAACATGTATTGTCTTTTATAATGAGCCCAGACCCTTCTAGGCCCATCCAGTCCGGGTTGCTGGTGCAAACCAGGAATAAGAACATTGAAAGCAGATAATTCATGAGACTAGAGGTGACCAAAGAAAGGTACATATTACACACTGACTGTACCACTGGTAATGAGGGACGCAGTTATATCCAATACCTATAGGGGGCGGTAGTGCACATTACAGTGCAGTACATGTCACAGACACAGGTCAAGCCCATCTTTCTAACAAGAATACCTACGAAAATAATGACAACAAAACGTTTTGTTATAGTTATGTAGAATATAATATACCTCATATTCATGTTTAAAGTAGTAACAGTGACCTTGACATTCACCTAAATATAATATTAACCAGCTGAGGTTATGTGCATCATCGGGATATCATTCTGATATCAAACTGAAGTGGATATTACATCAATAATGTTGTTGTTGCAATCATGGTTTTTATAGTTTACAGTCTAGTGGTCTGGGTGTTAGACTCCATGCAGGATGTTCATGGGTTTAAACGTATAGTCTGCTATTGCAAGCTAATTGTAACCCAATACACTAGTTGTCAAATTCACCAAATATCTCCTCGCATTCCGCTATCTTTACCATTCTCTGTGCTTGCTGAAAAAATAATCCGATACCGCTACACAGCCCTGGCTGGCTCTGTAAATAGGATCACAAGCAAAGTGGTGCGTACCCGCACACAACAACAATTTGACAGGTTTTGTAATGCGTTTCAACATGTGGGGCGGAGCTTCTGAGGGAGATTGTATATATTTGAGCTTCACTTTAACAAGTGTTCTGGAAAATGAGTAGGCTAACCCTGACTTTAAGTCCTGGTGCTGAGCTGTACATGTAAGCATCCTTGTAATACTTTTAGTTCGCTTTGGATTAAGCATTAGCATCTGCTAAATTACCTAAATACATTTGATCATTGTTCACACATAAAACTGCAGTATTTGTGCCACTAATTACACATAAGCTACAAACACATACTTTCTCCAAGACAACATGTCAATAAATGTAGTGGTAATCAATGACGTTATCAAATTTGGTCTATTGCAAGCTAAATGCTAAGCTAATACACTTTTTGTGAAATTCAACAAATATCTCCTTGCATTACGCTAGTTAACTGTTCTGTGCGTGTTGAAAAAATAATCAGATACTCATACACAACCCTGGCTCCGTAAATAGTACCACGAACAAAGTGGCGAACACCGCTTGTATCAACAAAGCCGTAGTTCTACATTTTGTGAGGCGCCGCCACAGAGGACCGCGGAGCTATACGGTTTTTAATTGAGCTCGATACTGTTTTGATTTCAGCTCGAAGCAAGAATGACTAACCCTGCCTTTAAATACCATATGCCTAAGAGAAAAAATTATTCAAAAGTCTTACCACACAGAATTGTTTTCGTCTCGTATTTCCATTCTTGAATGTGTAAACCAAGCATAGTTTGTTTGGTTTTCCACTACTACAGTATGTGGATTGGTCTGTAATACTGTATTGTGGTATTTTTATAGATGATATATCTCTTTACTTTGAGGCTACAAGTGAATACTTGGATATACTGTATCAGGGGCATTGTCCCTTCAGTTTAAGCAGAGCTACAAGTAATGACTGTAAAAATACAACATGGTACACAGCCACAGTATATAGGCTTTGGACATCATATAAAATGATCTACGAGTGCACATGTCCGTCTGTTAACACGGTTACAACCACAACAAGGGGTAGGGAGTGGTAGGGTCACCTCCTGCAACAAAGAGGTGGAGTGTAAGGCCTTCCGAGCTCAGAAGGCAAATTGATTGGCTGAGAGGGTGGTTGGTGGTTGACGAGCTATGAGAAGTTATCGAGTTCCAGGAGCTAGGTAGATTTGTGGCATCTACATCTCACCTATAAAGGCCTGTAGCTCCTGTTTGATGTTTAAGGACTACCAAGTGAAAAGCAGAGACGTGTTTCACCCGGAATCCATTTCCTTTCCTGGTAGATAGTATTATCCTCAGTAGAACTTCTAGCCATAAACCAAACCTGAGCACAGTGTACCTCTTGTACGTTATGTGTTTTATAACCTCAGAGAAGGACCCTGCAGTGGCCATGTTCAATCTTCATGCCACAGTTTGATGTTTTCCCCATAGCCACCAAATTAGACCAAACCCTTGCTGACCACTGGCCCAGAAAACGGCCAGCATTCCTTCATGTAACATGTAATCCCAAAAGTAAAGCCGTTGGCCTCATTAACATCTTAAAAAATCACAGGCACGAAACGAAACATTTCTGGATATTTACACTGCGGTAGGACTGTGGTCAGGGCAGACTGGCTCAAGAGGCGATTCAACGTTTGCCTTTTGGGACGTTTGATGCTGTTTCTGGAGCGTTATGTAGCTCGATATATACTCTGAACGCAGTCTTTAACTAGGGTAAGGCCCTTCCTATGAGAGGACCCATTGCAATGAGACACCAATGAGAGATATCATGTGACCTCAAGCTTATACAGTGGAGTTCTGGGGTAGCTAATGTTAGAATATTCTAGTTTACCAGGGCTTCTAACAACCATGCACTGTGTTGCGCCCATTTGATAGTCTTTTAAGGAGGCCCAAGAGTCCCTGTGGAGTCTCTGCCTGCAAACGGGTTGGCAGAAAACATTGCACGTGCAGGATGCCAAACACTGACTGAAATAATTCCCACCAGGGCCCACTGGCAATGAAAACGTTAATGAATCCTTTAGTTGAAGTAAATACAATCCAGTTGATCCATCTCGCCACTCAACCGTCCTGAGGGGACGTAGATCTTGACCACTGGACAATGGAGCCTTCATTCAACCCATCATTCGTTACGAATCAGCCGATCAGTGATATTCAAGTTGTGACTGTCCTGCCAGCCAAGGTATCCAAGTGGATACGGTGCATTCAGACCTACTTACTGTTTATTATCCAGTTGTGTGGATCAGTCATGTTCATCACAATATCATTTCAGGGAAGATGGCAAGAAATAAGTCTGGTAGGGTATGAAACATTTTAGTAGCGAGAGAGTACCCTGGAAGTAACGTAATCCTTGGTTTGCACTACATACACGGATCATTTGTAGTGATTTGCAGTTGACGCTCTCTATTGGCTATTTCCCGGGGAATACAGTGATTTTTCCGGCTTTCGTGAGTAGCTGTACGATCTGAGCTTCGTAGTCCGCGTCATGGACCCCAGTCTTCCGGAACTCTCCAGAGTAGCGGTTCTGCTCCCAATAGTGATGCCAGTTTCCCCGGCTGTCCGCCCCGAAACCAAAGACATTCACCTGAAAGAGGGTTAACAAAGAGACAACATTTATTTATTTATTTATTTATTTATTGCATTCACAATTTAAAGAGGTCTGCTGCCTGACAGTAATAGTGGTGAGCTATCAGGGATGTTTTTGTTTTGTTTTTGCGTTGTTTAAGGATGATAGTTTGTTATTGCCTTCATCCTCCTGCTTATCTTCTTTTTTAAACAGATACATGAAAATTGGTCAGATTCCATTATATCTGAGTGAGAGAGAGAATGGGGGGGGGGGGGCGGCGAGAGAGGGAGAGAGAGTGTGAGAAAGGAGGGACGAGGGAGAGAGACTCACCTCATCACAGACATGCAGGGCGAAGAACAACACCAACATGCCTGTGGAGGGGTAGCGACCGTGGTGTCTCGTCCAGCGGTCGTGGATGTATTTGAAGAAGGCAGGGTTGAATATCTGAACCTGGGGGTGAATAGAACACCCTGGATCAAGACAGCTGGAGGAGGGACATTATGCCGCATTCACGTGCTATCGGAAATATATTTCTGACTTCCTAGCACATGAATGGTCAAAGAAATTTGTAGTTACTAATTACTAATTAATATTTGGCATGTTGTCGGCTACATAACACAATGTTTCAACCAGCCTTTTCATTTAAAACTTTATTTCTGAACGTAATTTACCGCAGGCTCACTGTCTATAAATTGTCCCCTAACGATATTTCTAAAATTCCAAAAACAGCAATTACGTCAATTTATTTTAAAGCGGGCTTCCTAATTGGCCTGCATGACAGATCTCCGGCCACGGACTTGAATGTATGACAAGTCAGATTTCCGAGTTCCAAACTTGTATATAGAATGACGAGCAGTGGTTTGGGTGTTGGGCTCCCAGCTGGAAGGTCGTGGGTTCGAACCCTGGTGTTGACCTACCTGTAAGCATCCTTGAGCAAGATGCCTAACCCATAACTGCTCCTGGTGGTTGGTCGCGTCTTGCATGGCAGTAATCGCCATCGATGTGAGAATGGGTGAGTGTGAGGCAATACTGTACAGCGCTTTGAGTGCCGGAAGGTTAGAAAAGTGCTATACAAATGCAGTCCATCACCTGCATCATTGTCTGTCCAATGGCCTGTCTTGCATTTTTACAGCATGTTAATCCAAAAGGCTGCATGCTCTATTGTGCAAATGGGTCCTACAATTCAAAAGTTTAATTTAAAAACAAAAGCAAAATAGGAATAACCTATCAAAAATGACAAACATTAAGCTCCAGCAAAGCATTGGCAGGGGAATTGTGCAGGTTTATTTGATGACATACATTCCAACAGCCGGAGCAGATTATAACAAAAGGAAGTCGTATAATCGAATTGTAATCCTTTTTCAACTAGAGGCCTGGGATGATGTAAACACACCAACGCACGGCACTGAGACATCGTGTGTGTGTGTGTGTGTGTGTGTGTGTGTGTGCCTTTTATTTGTGTTCACATGTCTGCTGAAATTACCATAAATTCCAAAACCCCACAGTTTGTGTGAATGGTACATTATGGTGAAACAGTGACGGTATAATGAATAGTGACAATGCATACCTTATCCTTATCCACACGCAGGAACTGCTTCACTGGGGCATAGGTGCTGAGAGAGGAAATGAGGGAAGAAATAAATAAGACAACGGGGGGGGGGGGGGTAGATGGAGAGAACCATCAAAAGGGGGAGGGGAGGGGGGGAGATGGGGTCAATACAAGCCGGGATAAGGAAGGCTCTTCTGGTGCTCTGTGTGATTACGTATGGCTGTAAATATTGAATGACTGACAGAAGACAGACCGCTGCCATCCTGTCGTACCCAAAACAGCATCAAGCAGCACATACCGCTGTGCATGCTTAAGTGCATTGGTGTGTGTGTGTCTGCGTGTGCATGTGTCTGCGGTAAATCTTTTCACAACATAGACGAGATAGAGAGAGCAATGACATAGATGGCAGATTGTTTTGCTCAATAAATTCTGCTGTGTCTTTACAAAGCTTATCACTGAATGGTCATTGGTCAACATTGGCAATCAGCAAAAAAAGCATCGGACCAGAAACAATCCGTTTTTTGTGCATTTCTGCATTTTACTTTAGTTGTTTCTCAAAAACATACGTAGCCTATAACTTGCTGCAAAGTAATGTGTTAGCATGATAAAATAGCTGTAGTGTTTAATTTGATATATATATATATATATATATATATATATATATTTAATTGATTAATGAAAACATTCTTGGCAAATGCTTTCGCTTTCATCCGTCCGAAGAAGAATAAAACAAAAAAGAAATATAATAAATATAAACGTATAGTTAAATACACTATACACTAAACTGTAAAATATGTACTGATTTAAGCATATATATAGCTCATATATATATGAGATATATATATGCATTTTAGACTAAAAATGAAATATGCCTTTACACAAATTAAACTACAAACTAACAAGTGACCAAAATGTGGCAGAAATATAGATCTCTTTGTGGGTTCTTACAATCTTATCTGGCCTGTAGATAAGGCACTGGTGATCCAAAGGAGGTCCAGTGTTTTAAAGGGTACCAGAACAAAGCTAACGTTAGCTGCCAGATTTTTAGCGCTCTCTGGGTACATGAAATGATGGGTGGTTTGACTGCCAGCGTCCTCTTCATAGCCAACCGTAGGGGCCAGGTTAATCCTGCAGACAAGGAGGATTACGTTGGATAAAATAGCACAGGAAGGAGAAAGACGAGAGGTAGAGAGAGAGAGAGAGAGAGAGAGAGAGTGTGTGTGTGTGTGAAAGCAAGACATATATTTATGTGTGGCTATACACACAAACAGTACCATCACCAGTTAACTGGCTAATGTTGAAGCTGATTATACACGTGTTCTGTATGAAGCGTTCAAAAAGGTATTAGGACCATCTAAATAAACTGTATCCACCTGTTGTCATTGACAATCTGATGCACTGCCTAAAATAGTGTTGTGATTACGTAACACGTTACATTTCTCAGTTGGTAGGGAGAAACATGCATTTCCAGCAATGGTTTGACTGAAGAGTTAAATCATGCCCACACTTACGGACAGAGAGAGAGAGAGAGAGAGAGAGAGACTACTTCCAGATGAACTGAAACAGTGGCAAACGAACACATCCTGCAGATTGGAGACGGAGGTTTGCCCACGCATCTTCCTTAAAACTAACTACTGTACTGCAGCTACATGGTACACGCCTGGTGTACAGTAGCTGGGTAGGCTTTCATGTTGCTGTTCTACAAGTGGCAGAACACTAGAAAGAGGTTATTCATGGAAGGATAATTCTGCATTTACGATGTTTAGTACACCAGTTGCTCCGTTTCTCATTTCTCTCTGCCTTGTTCCTTTCTCTGTTTCCCAATTAAAATCATTCCAGCTAATCTGGAAGAAATCTTGTAGTAGCATTGTGATGATAACATTAGTTCTTTATTTGCCGCCTTGCAGCTTTTTATTTATTTTATAATGGTCTGTCAGGGTACTTGTGATTAGGTAGTAATCTGTTGTGTGTGTGTGTGTGGGGAGGGACTGTTATTATTTCAGTAAATTACATTTGGCTTAGCTCCAGCAAGGCAGTTGAAGGGAAAGACAGCAAACACAATCTAGTTTTGAATGTGAAAAATCTTGCACGGTAATCACTTCACTCTGAGGTGTGACTTGTTCATCCCCAGATAACAGTCTTCTGCATTGCTGGGGAATTGTTAATGAGCATTCCATGGTAATTTGTCACACAATCCGGGAATAACTCAGTAATTTATTCATTTATTGTCCCATGTCGGACAAAAACGCTGTTAAAAATGAGTCATGGTGTCTCTGTGGTAATGAAATGGACTGTGTTTTGATTGCACAAGTAACTTCTGACTTTGACATTGTGTAAAGGAAAGAAAACACGTTTTGGTGTTAATTATGTGAAACTATGAGAATTTTCAAATCATGTTTAACAGATATCGCCAATCAAAGGGATCAAATTTTACTCGCTTCCTCCTGAGATATTACAACGTTAATATCCCAACCGCTTTTCTAGAGCCCTGTTTCAATTTAAGTCTACTGTGTGGAGTTGCAACAGTGGAGATTGACAGATTGGCAGAACTGCATTGTAAAATTCGCTTTTGGTCACAAATGACACACATGGGAAAGATGAGAAAGTTAGTTTGGAGCATATATTGTATTATATTTCAAGACATTCCAGAAAGCCAAATGTGGCCTTGAGAGAACAGTCAAACAGCCAGATAACATACACTCCCACACATACTGTACATATTTTATGCAAATGTTCCTGTCTCACACACACGGCAAGGAGGTTCATCTAATGTATGCTCCCATCAAGGGCCAAGCTCCATAGGCTAATAGGAGGGCAGACCCAAACTAACCTGATGTCTATAGGATGCACTCCCAGGTTTCCCTCAAAACGAAGGTTCCATCCATCAAGCCATTCACCAATCTATCCATCCATCCCTCCATCCCTCCATCCATCCATTCATCCATTCATCCATCCATTCATTAGTCCATTTATCCATACATCAACTCACCTCATGATGTAGTTGTGTTCATCAATGGTGGCTCCATAACCCGCCCCGCGGAGGTTTCCGGAGTTCCCCACCACAGCACAGCGCAGGCAGCGGCCCGGGTCCCACGAGCCGTACGGTGATTGGCCGGGAATCACCTGTGGCAGGTGACATGTCCTTTACTTCTGTATCAATATCAACACCGCGAGTCCTAAAAGGCGGAATCAGCCATGCTGGAGAGCGGTTGTTGATATTTGAACTTGCCCCTTCCTGCCATCCCTTAAAATGGACACGCATTGCTAAGGCTAGGGTGGTGTGTGGTGCGGTCTGCACCACTTTGTCTATGCTCCCATTTCTAGGGGGCCAGGGCTGTGTAGAAACACCAGATTATTTTATTTATTTATGATTTTATAGATTTATTTATTAGTCAGAACAGACAGCTAGCAAACCATGACGAGATATTCACTGAACTTGACAAAGTACACTGGCTTTTCAATCGCTGAATACACCTTTAATGCGTCTTTAAAATAAAAAAAACTATTCACAATGCAACTAGCACTCTATAGAAACTATAGCAGATGATATAATATAGCAGATGAATAATAGCATGTCATTGGACCTACATGTACTCACTGTTGTAAATGTTTTAGCCCTTTGTTTATTGTTTATTAAGTAATTTGTATTAATTTGTCACTCAGCGGCAACAAATAATACCTGACTACAGAGCTTTCATGTGAGCAGTTGGAAAGAGGGTAAAGTATTTATTTTCTGTAGAAATGCACTTGTAAAGCCCTTTGAAACTATCTTACACTAGACAATATCTGTTTGAATCAGCTCAAGCTCGGCTCTGTTGAAAAACAATTACATGAGACTCACAATACTAAATGTGAACTGAAAATAAATACACTTCTCCCCAAGCCGAGATGTGCATTTAGCAGTGTTAATAACATATATTCTAATTGTAGAAACTACTCATATTTTATACATGAATGAGCTGGTTCACTCATGATGGAAATTTCTTAAGGTACCATTCTCTCTTGGCCTTGTGATTTGCATTTTTCTGTGTGTGTATTTCAATAGCAGAACATACATGTGTTGTTATTGCACGTTATAAAATACCTGGAATACTCTCAACAGCACCTGCTTGATGCTGTGGGGTTTGAACTGGGGCTGTAGCATCTAGACAGACAGAAAGGAAACATTAAAGAATACATGATTAGTGCTCATGCAGCTTGCAGACCAAAGACAAATAACGAAAGTCACCGTGATGTTGCGTACCGGATTCCACCGACGTAAAAACACTAAGCATCAGCATTAGTGCGTGTGTGCGTGTGCGTGTACCTATGCGTGTTAGGGATGGAGACAGATACAAATACGTTATTCGGACAAGCACAAATAGTGTGTTTTTACGAATATTTATTTCGAACAATTATTTTTTAAATTATTTGTATTCGGGAAGAAAAGAGAAAAACAGTTTCAAACAGCTGGCATACATTAGTGAGCGCGGAGGCCGATGGATGTTTGTGCTCCGCCTGCTTTGCTGACGTGACAAGACGAGTAACTACAATTCACATACAAGCGATTTGCATAGAGCTGCGTTGAGCGCAGCCGGAATGTCATCAAAAAACTTGCAGATATCACCCTGGTGAAATACAGTGCCAACTAGCAAAGATGCTGTGCTTTAGTTAGCTCTGATATGTAGTGCGATACAGCTGTATATGGGATGCAAGCGCTCCCACACACGGGTGTACACATTTGGCATTGGCACGAAGCGCCCCAACCTTTTTCCCATTGCCCAGGATCGTTACGCTAATTTTAATTTCTGTACAAACACAAATACAAATGATTTGGTGACACTACAAATACACATACAAATAGTGGGCTCTCTGCACATCCCTAGTGTGTGTCACTTTGCATGTTGTTGGTTTTGTAACAGCCATGTCGGAATGGAAGGAAGTATATTACGGGGTATTCAAACAAAAGACAAAGGAGTTCCTTGAATACACCACAGAAGAAAACAGTTCCTTGAAGAAAGGAATATGATATGCTTTCCCCACCTTAGAAATAAACGTGTTTGCTCCTATGCCTATCTTATTTCTATAACCGAAAGGAAAATGTAAAGTACCGCCAGTGTATGAGTGTGTGTGTGAGAATGCGTGAATCTGTTTACTGCACTTTGAGTGACCTGAAGGTTAGAAAAATGGCATATACTGTAAATGCAGTCCATTTACTATTTTACTGGTATAAAAGTAATACAAAAAAAATAAAAGTAAAGCATTTTTTCTGACATCAGAAGGCCTTAGGTTATAGTTACCATTTCCTTAGGGGTCTACTGCCTAAAACGTGCAGGTATAACATTATTTTGTGGATCTTTTGCTGCAGATACTGAGGTGAACCGTAAATTACAACAAAAAAACACTAGGCTTTAGCGAGAGCAATACACTTAAAAAATATGCAAGGCAACATAAGACAAACAAAAAATACTAGGAATCACAATAAGTGGACTCAAATGACAATGTTCTAAGAGACATGAGTCAAGACCAGACATTTGTTGGTTGACTGAGTGAACTAAATAGTGCCTGCCGGCGGTTATGAGATTGATTGGTGATGCTCTTGGGGTATGGGTACCCTTCTCACGCATGAATCTAGTTGTGACAGATACCTTGGAAAAAGGTCTCTAAGAAATGTGTTTCTGAAAGCGACGGACAAACGCGCCGCTCGCATTGGAATCAATTTTTCAATTGATTCCAATGCAAGCGGCGCGTTTTTCCAGGCTCCTAAAAACGGCAGGAGCTGGCGTGGCGCTGAACGTTTTTTCCACGCCAAGGCCGGGCGCTGAGGGTTTTTTTCAATGAAAAAGCAAGCGTTTTTTCACAAGGCTTTAGTGTATCCCTTTGGCAAGTGTGCTGCTATGTGATAGGCTATCAAAATGATCTAATATCCAACAAAGTGTGGCTTAAGGTCAAGGAATAATACATGGCGCTTTCATCAGAAAATGGTCCCACTCCAGACATTGTATATATATTTCTATTCATTCTTGCTGACCCTAAACTGGCAAATCAAAGGTGCAGTGCAAACAGCTAAATATATAAATTAGTAAGCATATAAACAGATGAGAAGGTCTCTTATCTTCCCAAATTAAGCATTTGCCAAACCATACAATGCATTCATGGCCATAAAGAGAATGACAGCACACTCACACACACACACCATCAGATGGTGACTATCCCTCTCTCCAACTGCCATCTTTTTCTTGTCTCTCTCTCTCTCTCTCTCTCTCTCTCTCTCTCTCTCGCTCACAACACTGCATTCTACATACATTAAATTAAATGTGCTTTTATTGGCATGAAAGTTCAAAGACAAAAACAAAACACTGTAGGTCCAATAATTTGGACAGTATATGAACATCACTGTAGCATAGCTGTTAAATATGGAATATCCCACATCCCATTGCAGTAATTAATTTCCCCCCGAACCACTCCTGTGTTCGTGTGTGCGTGCGTAAAGGACTCTCTCTCTCTCTCTCTCTCTCTCTCTCTCTCTCTCTCTCTCTCTCTCTCTCTCTCTCTCTCTCTCTCTCAAAAAC
>JAODLL010069913.1:280-11999 GCA_026546735.1 Forbesichthys agassizii | reverse complement strand
AGCTTTACTAATAGTGTTGCTCAGTAGTGTGTTGTTGAATATAGCTTTACTAATAGTGTTGCTCAGTAGAGTGTGTTTAGAATATACCTTGTCTAAATTTGTGTACTGAAGCAGTTGCACATGCAGCACTTAAGCTCAGAGCACCATATTTGGTTTCACGTTAATGTATAACGCTGGCTGGCATAAAGTTAACACAATAATAGCCTTGAACACCTGGTTTTAGTGTGACCAGGTATGTTTCTGAAGGTGTCACAGTGAAACACTTTCACGCAGCGCTGGTTCCACCTTCCTCTAATATCTCTCTCTCTCTCTCTCTCTCTCTCTCACACAACCAGATACATGGTCAAACACAAATCTCACCTCAGGTTCTGAGCCACTGTTGTCATGGCAACATCCTGACGCCTCCCCCAGCTGAAGGTCTCTCCTCCACCCGGCCTACCGTACCTCCACCCGTCCCCCATCCCCCCCATCCCCAACCCTTTCGTCAGAGGACAAGATGGACGCAACAGGACACCGGGAAAAGACCCAGTCGGGATGCTGTCTGCGTATTGCCACCCCCCGGCCTCTCCCGACCTCTGTATTTTATATCAACAGATGCATTTATTGAGATATTACACAGCAGAGTTATTGTGAATAGTGTGAAGTGCAGCGGGGAATGTAATTCCTTAGGGGCGGGGTTTGGTTTCTTTCTTCCATTGTACGATGGATTATTGGTGAATACCACCACACAGATGGATAATAGAGGTCTGAATGTTAGATAAGGAGGTGTAAGTTTCCTGTCAGTGTTCACTGTTATGTTGTTCTCTGGAGGACTTCTTGAAAATTAGTTCTGTTGGTTCTGACCAACAATTTAGTCATCAACCCCTCAGTTAAGTGGTCGGTTTCCACATGCAAATTTATTATTTGTATTTTGTTTGTTTTTTTGGGAGGGGAGGAGGGGGGGCACATTAATTTGGTTATACTGTCGTATAACATTTTAGTTTTTGTTCTTCAAATGTGTTGTGAACAAGGCAGAAATGATGGTGCGCATATTGCTTTAACTCTTTATGTAAAAACGGACAATAAATCCTATAGAATGGATGTACAGTCTCTTGTTTGTATTTTCTATATTGAGCCATAATCATTTCAACAGGGGAAACATTTTAAAACGATGTAAAGCGTCGAGAACAGCAATTTAATGTTTACATTTTGTGTCTGTACTCACAATATTTAAAACCTGTTTTGTAGTGGTTATAAAAAGTCTACACACCCCTGTAAAAATGCCAGGTTATTGTGATTTAAAAGAATGAGACATAAACCATGTCAGAACTTATTACACCTTTAAAGTGAACAATTAAATTGGAAAAACAAACTGAAATCTTCAAGAGGGAAACATGAAATAAAAACCTTACATTAACCTGGTTGCGTAAGTGTGCACACCCTTAAACTTAAGCAGTACGCAGTTAATACAATAAATAAATACAGGCACATACAATGCACACATACAACATAGACACGCAGGCCTGTTGCAAAATAAACCCCAAGAACAGATGGTAGGACTGTATATGATGATTGTGTAATTTAAATGTTATATTTTAAACAATTACCATTATTAATCGAATATACAGTATGATTAGGAGGGACTATAGCTTCAGATGAGAAACGAATCGGTTCCCATGAATTGTCTAACATACAACCTTTTTTGTTTATTCTTTACTGCCAGCTTTAATAATCGCGTGCATGTGCACATTGATCTGTCTGGTATAAACCATTCTGGCAGGGCTAGTTGGCTCCTCGCTCGCTGGTTGGATATTTGGATTTGAAAGTCCCAGGGCAGCAAGCTGGTTGCATCGCAGAGGAAGCAAAGAGGACAAGAAGAAGTCAGTCTGAGTTGATTGAAGGTCCCCTATTGCAATATTAAAGCTTTTTAACACTTACATAGCCTGTACCTGGAAGGGTGGGACTAATTTGGCTAGCATGTAATTTAGCCAATCATAGTGTATAAGAAGCCATGTTCATGTCTGGATTATAACCAAGAGTGCATTCAGTGGACTGAATGTTTTTAACGTTCAATAAACCTTTTTACTGAGCAGACGGTTTTCTAGAAAACATTCTTGAACTACATTGAAAGATGGTTGCTCCGTTGAATTGGCGTGGCAAGTGTAACTGCATATTTGGAACTTGTTATAAATTACCATTTATTTCATCTTAAATGTATGCCATGTCATTCTGATATGAAATGCATGAAATGTACAATTGTGGACTGTATCCTCCAATTGTAAGAGGTTTAGTGGCTAAGATGATATAGGTGGTTAATCAGATTGTGCTTCTGTACATCTTAAACAGCAATCTACAACAGTAAAACACATGCAATCACTTTGTTGCTGTTAGCCATGTGAATGTTGTTCAAGCTAATACAGATAAACTCCTCCATGTTTTGTGGCCTTGCTGCCGTCCACGTTCATTGAACCTGTACCAAATGTTCCACTGAATGTAGGGGAAAGTTGTACCACTCCCACACATATAGCCAATCAGGTTAGGGTCTGTTATTAAAGCACAACACCAAATTAAAGGTATAGTTAGCTATTATAAGGTAGTACACTTTTGGTCAAATTCACCAAATATCTCCACAGTCCCCTAGCTTAGCGTTCTCTTGCGTTCTGAAAACAGAGTCCTGTCCTTTTGCAACACTCCTGGCTCCGTAGATAGGAACACAAAGTGGCGAACACCGCTCACAACAACAATGCCTTTGGCTTTGCAATTAGTTTTTAAGGGAGCGCCTATATGGCATTGAAGGAAGAGGTGTTTTGCTAATGTTATTTTCTCTCCGATCCCGAGCCCCGCCCTCCTCTTAGTTACAGTACGGTTGGACAAAACGGCAAGAACATAACAAGAAAACACACCATTGACGGAGATTTTGTCACATTCAAATCTTGCCCAACTGTGATTGGAGGAGAGGATGAAAAGGGGCGAGGCTTTGGATCAGAGGAGTGGAGTGACTTGTGTCAGAGACATTGTTAAACACACTTAAAGGTGAGTCAGCGATGCTGGAGAAAGATAGCTCTAGATACCTCTAGCATCAATGCCATAGGGTGCTCCCTCAGAAGCCCCGCCCCCGATATGTCCCCAACGGACAGCTAGCAGGCAGTGTGTGTGTGTGTATTGGCTTACTATCGCTTACCGCCACTTTAGGCCAGTATCCTGTCTTATACTATATAAGTATACTGTGGTGTAACTTGTTACATAGTAATGGTACAGCCCATGATAATGGTTTAGCCCACCTTCAAGGTAGAGAGGTGTGTCTATGTCACTCGGGCTCTCTGGCCAGGTTGCGATACGGTTAGTCATGTCCGTATGATGTTCAACAATAAAGGATTGTTCAGTAGCACTTTACAGTGTCATACCGTTATTACCCGCTGTAACACGACATATACTTTCCGGATCAGAGCCGGCGTACTGTGCTGATGTTCTGACCATCTGTCCTACCTTGTCAGACTGGCCTACCCTACATATTGCTAGATTTTAAGTTAGGCTACTGGGTCTACTAGGCCAAAATAAAGCGGTATGATTCGACGGGACAAAATAACGTTTTGGCATAGCTAGTGCTGCTGCTGGCAAATAAATAATTAAATCAAGTGTGCTAAACCGTCCCTGAATGGCGTGAAATATATTCATATAGCCTACAGTAGGCCAAGTAAACTATCATTGATTAAGCTAATGTATTAATAATATACTATGCTCAATAACTAATATATTATATGTATTATGTTAAAAGAATTGAATTCGACAGCAATACAAACCTTCCCACAATATATTCAACAACGATATAATTCTGGAAGCCGGTAGGAAAAAATTTTGGGCATGTCTCAAAATGACGCAAGTCGAATGTGCGCATGCGCAGTATGACGAGGTAGGACAATCTGTCGGGTTGGATAGAACGTCAGGACACCGGTCCTACAAGGCCAGTGTTCCATTTGTGTGTCATGTCTGCATAGGCATTAGTGGACAGAGTGCATCATTGATACCAACATTCAGCCAAAAATACAACTGGACTGTAGCTTTAAGTTTGAATTGTTTTCTTTCTTTTTTTCCCCTGAATAACGGGGGGGAGGGTCAGTCAGTCTGACAGGCTGGTCCAATAGATAGAAACCTTGGACCTGCAGAATCAGAGAAGCAAGCTAGACGTGCTGACCTGCTGTTCAGAGACCATGTGGCTCAGACTATTAGTTCTCCTCCTTGCCTTCTACGGCTGTCACCCTGCAGACGGTACAATAACTACACACTGTGTGTGTGTGTGTGTGTGTGTGTGTGTGTGTCTTCTGCACGTGTTTGTCTACTGTGTGTGTAAGGCTGAACTGTTCTGATCTAGTGATCCTCAGGTTTGAATGCTGCATTCACCAATGTCTTAAAAGATAGCTACACATGTTTTAGTATGGTATGTTCATATTTTAGGCCTGTGTGATATTGTCAGTTTTTTTAACAACTCAAAGATCTGTTGTTTACAATGGTATATCATACACTAGGGTTAGGGTTAAGCATGAAGACAAATGTCTTTACATAATAGCAGTAAAGACCTATCTCAAAATGTTCTTGTATTGCATGATTCAATAGTTATTTATACTGAACTACATGATCATCTCGAGAACAACACAATTTTATTAATATAGCTTATATTTGTAAAATGTTATAATTCCTTTTGCATTTAGCTTCTCACTGTTGTTTTTTTTTTCTTCTATTTTTATCAGGTAATTTGTAGAGCTGTATTGTCTTTGTAGAATAGTATTCTAATATTCTTTACATTACTTACCTGTATCGTATTTGTATGTGGAGTATATTGTTTTATATTCTATAACTGTCTATATTGTATTCGTATGTGGAGTATATTGTTTTATATTATATAACTGGCTATATTGTATTCGTATGTGGAGTATATTGTTTTATATTCTATAACTGGCTGTATAGTATTCGTATGTGGAGTATATTGTTTTATAATCTTCTCTATAGTACCTGCCTGTATACTCCAGAGATGGGGCTGTCTTTGACTCCACAGACAAAGACAATACAATGTGGAGAATAATATTATATTATAATCTTCTCCACTGCAGTCTTCATACAGCCTGGCCAGGCCCATGACATTTTCATCAGAGTCAGGAGGGCGAATTCAGGCTGGGGTGAGGAGATTCTGCAGGGAAATCTGGAGCGAGAGTGTATAAAGGAGAAGTGTGACTATGAGGAGGCCAGAGAGGTGTTTGAGGACGATGCTGCCACGGTCTGTACAGTTAATCCAAACAATCCTATTAATAGTTTTTAGTGTTTGTATCTAAAATGTGGAGTCATCGAATGGAAGTAAATACACATTCAAATTCAGCCAATATCTCCTCATAGCTATCCATTCTGTGTGCACTGAATGTATATTACAGTGGTTCTACACCTTCGCTCTGTATATGGAAACACAAAGAAGGTGGTCCACATCACACCACACTACACAACAATACGATTGACAATACGATCTGACCAATCAGAAGGCCGAAAATATGCTATGGGCCGCAGTTTTCGGATAAGCAAAAGCCATGCAGGAAAACTGTAAACTATGCTAGGGATTTTGATATCAGCAAAATAACGGACAGCCAAACACATTTGTTATTAGGTAATATAAATACTATACTGTATAATTTTTAAATGTGTGAAACAGTCTTCTATTTTAACCAGAAGAATGTAGTCTAATAGCTACCGTATAGCCTACTCTTCCCTCTGCCATCCGTCCAAACAAATAAACGTTTGCGTGGGGATGTGTCAGATGACTCAGCATTAGGCTGCAGTAAACAGTTTAATTATTTTTTTTAATGAAATGGTAGGCTTCTAGATTTAAATGAGAAACTGGAAATATCGGGTATAGCAAAATTCTGCTGTTTTCCGATTTCTGATGTTATGGTCAGCTCAGAGCCAATGCGGGGGACAGCCGAGTCTTTCTCTAGCATCGCTAAATCCACCTTTATTATTTCGATTTAGTGTTGATTCCAAGCTTATAAACTAATATTATAGGATGAACTGTAATAATCACAGTGGGACACTGAAATTAATTAATTTAAAAAATGAATATATATCTCATTATTAAAACTTTTTACAACGTCTTATCGTATTTGCATTACAAATAGTTATGTCCTATAATGTCCTAACAATATTAATCATTGTTTTTTTGTCTTCTATCAGAAAAGGTTTTGGGCGACCTATCAACTGCCTACATCCAGTGTCACAATGCAACCTGCACAGGCAGGTACACCAGGTGAAAGTCATACTGTATATCCTAATATATTGATATTGTAATATTATAATAAATCATATTATTTTGTTATTTATTATGACTGGACTGCCGTATACCTTCCTCTTAACCAATCAGGACGTAAAAAGTCAGCTGGAACACACAAAATAACAGGTACTTGTGTAATAATGTAAACAGTATAAAGACTTTATAGACATTATAGACATTATAATTCTTGTTTCAAACTGGTTTGGCCTTCTTATTGGACAAACAAAGTCATGGGTGTGCATGAGCCAATCAGGTTGAGTGGGACGGCTGAGTTGCATGTTCAGCACAGACAAACATCTGAGATGCTTTTGCTCTAGTATGACATCTGGTGGCAGAAGACAATCATACATAGTCCCTTTAATTAAACTGAAATGGTGGTGCATTGAACTCCCTTTTGCCTGAATTGCAGCTGAGAAGGCCATTCATTCCTTATGTTCTTTTTAAAATCATTTTTGGAGCATGTAGCCTGATAAAACATGCAACATGCAACGGACGCATTTGGAAAGCACTTTAAGATTATTCCTTTTTACCTACGGGCGGCAAAACGGCATCCATTTGTGTCTGTGTGAGGCAGAAGTATATTGGATCCATTGAGCACACTGCTTTTTACACCACAGCGTTTTACACATCGCTGCTGATTGGGTAACAAACGCGATAAAAGTACCTCAGCCCGTTGCACACCATTTCACATTGAGGAACCATGTCGTTCAACCCAGAGCCATGTAGAGAGATAGTTGCGTCATCTTTGTTTGCTCCAATGGACCGTTTTTTCACAGGAACGGAACCTCAAAATAGTTCCCGGACGTTAGCCTAAATACTAAAAGTACACTATAAATTATATTTTTTCAATGTAAATCTGTGCATTTATTGACTACTAATTACCAGAAAATGAAGTTATATATCTGCAGTGTTGGGTAATAGCTAAACTGCCCAACAGTTAAACTACATTTAAACTACATTTCTGAGTAGCGTGGCGGTAGCGGCGCTGTTTTCTGAATCAAATAGCTTTTCAGTAGCGAAGCTCTTTAATTGATCAAGTAGTGCGGTAGCGTCCACAGAAGCTACATTTTCCCAAGCATTTCTGAATCTGCAGCTCAAGCTTAAGTCTGATACAACTGCTAAGAATCAGTACGTGATGCCATCAGATACACTAGGCTACACGTGTAGCCGACAGAAGTATTTCCCTATGACGGTGATGCGTAGACGTAGGCCTACCAATCAAAGAACAGTGAGAGCAGACAACACATGTTATTGTTAAATAAACAGTTGAACTGAACAGTTTTGCCCTGTTTGTTTATTTGTTTGTTTGACTTTTGAATGTTGGTACAAAAAAATTTAGAAAGAAAAATAGCTAAAATGTAGTTAACTATCTTTGCCTATTGTGCCATAGTGTAACGTGGGTTTGCCATGTTTGGGTCTCTTTATTCTATTTTCAACATAACACACCTGTCACTAAAACATTGGGCAGGTCTCTATCAATACTAACTCTTACTGTAATGGTTTTAGACTTCGATTAATGAAAGGTGATCAGATTACTAAACACCATCACATAACTCAACTATTATACCAATCCCAACATAACATGTTTAACCATTATAACTCTAACATTTAGGTACTAATATTTACCCCACAATGCACTTCGGTTTAGTTTCTACTATCACAGGATGCTAGTCGCTACAATAGGTTTAGCCATAGGTTTAGCCTCTCCATGAACCATGTGACCGTTGAAAATTCTCTCAAGTAACTCTCGTTGTTTCCATGGCTCTGGTTCAACCCTAGCCAAAATTCACTTTGTGAATAGAGTGGGGTCACGCTCCATTAGCAAAATGTTTGCAATCGTTGCCTCCTACTGGGCGTAGTTACTCTCAAACTTTAAATAACCAGTGGGCATAGCTACATTTGTTTGTCTCTTCATCTAGCTCTACCACCATTTTAAAACTCACACAACTTCAACGTCGTCATCATCACACTTACCCACCCCCACTGGTCGCTGATTGGTCCGCCTTCCAGGGTGGCTGTGCAAACGCTAAAGCGAATCGCAACAAAGGCAGAATTATGTGCACACCGTCTTCAGGTCGGGCAGAGCTGGATGCATAATTGACAATCAAGTGTATATGGTACAAACTAACTTCAAAATGTAAATTAATGTTTAATTGTGAAATGTGTGCATTATTATACCCAGCAGTAGACACGTTAGGCGCTTACGCTACAAATACAAGTCATTACCATGATGTACCATTGTAGTGTCAATTCCGATAAGTTGGGTCCAAAAAGCACAATAATCACATGATTGAGTCATTGTCTCATGTTGTGTCATTGCTGGAAAATACTAGCGATGATTAACTTGCCCTCGTGTGCGAACCCTCTAAAGTCAATTAAGTTTACAAAATCTTTGTTTGATATGATTTGTTTCACTGCTGGGAACCAAACCAGGACTTTAGGTCAAATCATCAATTTTAGGTTGTCAGAATTGAAATAACTGTAAGCACAGGTAGATTAAACACAAAGCAATAGCTTAATACAATTATTTGTGTGGAGAGTATTGTGCAGAATTTCACCTTTAAACTTGTATTTGGATATTTAGATTATAGATGATGATGATGATAAATACTCTTAGTAAAACTAAAGGTTTAATGTTTTAAAAGGAGTTATCTCTTTCACTCTCTCTATCTCTCTGTCTCCCTCTACCCCACATATTGCTTAACTATTTTGGGAATTGCCTGGGCTAATTATTAACTTAAGTAAACCCTATCCCAAGGTTTTTAGGAGAATATCACAGTACCGTTCAAAATGTGTTCTAGGCATTTGGGGTTGCTTATTGTGATTGTGACAGCAGAAATGATCAATGGTTAGTCAACCTTAAAATCATATTAAAGTAATATTATCTAATTATTGGGTTTTTCATTGTCTTTATTTCAGCCCAACAGAGAAGAAGCTGTGGCAAACCTATATTAGAACATGGCTATTTTGTTCCTGAGAATGTCAGCTATTCTCATGAAGATATGCTTACTTATGCCTGTGATGATGAATATAAACCAGAAGCAGAGGGCTGGTGGGCCACAAGCAAATGTCTAGATGGAACATGGTCTACTACACCAAAATGTATACGTAAGTAGTACTTTATTATTCCTGTTGTTTGGGAGGACATGTAATACATGTACTGTACTCAGCCGACACTTTATTAGGGGAAATGTGTGCCGAATGAAGTTTCAGTCATATTTGTGTCGTTTTTGTAATTGCTTACCTTTCCTCATTTAGAAAGAATATTCATTGAAACTTCTGTTTTAGACCCAAAATTGGGAACTACTAAGGTCTGAGTTTTATGGAGACTTGACTGAACATCTTTCTCAGGTCAAACAAAGTGCCTCCCACCCAACATTCCTAATGCAAAGATCGCAACAGATCCTAGCTCATCTGGTGGCATAAGAATTTCATGTGAGAATGGATATGAAGACAAAAGAACGCAGAAAACGAAAAACAAATGTGAGAATGGACAATGGACGTCGCTTCCAGTCTGCAAGAGTGAGTCAATGTTTTTATGCATGACTAGAAAGAAAAACTAGAACAACACTGACAATTATTACCTACAGTAAGCCCTTCGGACGCATCTGGATTCCTGCATTTAGTCTTCATTTGATGTGGTCTGGTCTTAGAGTGTAGGTTAGAAATGAGCCCCCAAAGGCCTGGGTGTACGTCAGTACACAGGAGTGGGCGTCCTGCAGTGCCGCAAGTGAAGAAGGACCCTACAGGTCTCTTCATGTGCACAATAAGATATACATGCATTTTTTGTGAGCAGTTAGATTAACCCCTGTGCTGTCCTATGGGTCAAAATGACCCGGTGCACTTGCCAGTAGAGGGCAGCAACCTCAACACGGACATATGACATTCCGTAGTTTGCTCCCTCTGCTGCTAGTCTGCTGAAATGCCTTAGCACAGCACGAGGGTTTTAAAAGGGTGAACTTGTTTATTGCAGATAACCAAAAAGTTTTGTTTGGAGGAAAAACAACACTGCAGTCAATACCTTAGTCAAGAATTTTGAGGAATTGTAACAGCTAGGTGGAGCTTATAGCTGCTATAGAGGTTCCGCAATTTGTCGTTTGTGAAGAATGTTTGTGTCTATTACTGTGATCTTCATGAATATTAGACCACATTTAATGAGGAAATAACGCAACAATCCAACAGACTACCCAAGCTTTCTACTGTACAGTAACGTGACAATGCATTGTTTTGTACCAGAGACCCCAGAATGTACCTAAATGTACATTCAAATATCTAGAGACGTTCTAATCATGTGTCTTTTTAACAGAAAGGGACGATGCATGTGATGAACCACCACCCATACCCAATGCTGCTATAATAACGGGACACAAGGACGTCTACGCAGAATCTGAACAGTTGTTCTTTGAATGCAAAGATGGGTACACTGTAGGCAATGCTCAAAAATCTATCACTTGTAGTGAAGGTCTATGGAGTGATCCCATTCAGAAATGTGGTAAGTGCATGCAATACTATGACGGCAGATAAAAGAATGGTGTCAAACAATAAACCAATAATAACCAATCCATCTGTCTTTTAATCGATATATTGGTATTTCTGTTGCGGTGCTAACGTCATGTGCAAATAGATGGATGAAAGGTTTTTATGAGAACTGTACAATATTTCTCTTGTAGTGGAGGTGTATGGCGTGATCCATTCAGACAAGGCAAGGGCACACAATGCTATAATGGCAGATAAAATAACATCGTCATATAAGGCAATAACATTGAAAATGTAACTACTGATCTATGGGTTTTTTACCTGCACATTAAGCTAATTCCTGGTTCAGATGCTTTGTGTGTGATTATAGCCGTTCTTATATACTGTTCTCTGGTTACAACCCTTGGTTTTACGGTACTATACAGAGACCAACACAATGCACTTCTAGGCAGACAGACAGGCATACAGACAGACTGGCAGGCAGACAGACAGGCAGACAGATAGTCAGCCTTCCACACAACCAAAGGAACGCGTGCTCTGTACAGTTCTCTATGTTAAACTCCACAGAACAATACAAACCATAAGTGGAAGAGAAATATTGGGAGGGATTGGAAAATGACCTTAAGGTGTATTTGAACCCGGGACTCCCAGGGCACCAAGGTCGCTATGGGCAGGGGGTTATCACATGCAATCACATCACCGTCCTACTTTGTGAGTTGGCTGGTCAAAAAGTCAGGTCCCTGTTACACATACAGTACTTAGCTTATAGGGGCAAACGATCAATATTATACCCAGGACGCACTTGGAAACATACAATAGTTAGCTTATAGGGGCAAACGATCAATATTATACCCAGGACGCACTTGAAAATATACAATAGTTAGCTTATAGGGGCAAACGATCAATATTATACCCAGGACGCACTTGGAAACATACAATAGTTAGCTTATAGGGGCA
>JAODLL010069891.1:0-16822 GCA_026546735.1 Forbesichthys agassizii | reverse complement strand
GGGTGGGTTAACCCTCGCACTGTCCTAAGGCATTTCAGCAGACTAGCAGCAGAGGGAGCAAACCGTGGAATGCTCCTTACATCTTATCTGTGATATTTCAAAGAGTTCATTTTTTTATTTTTGTACCATAACAGCATATCGTGTTCCCTTACAGTAACCACCAGTGTTAAGAACTGTTAGCAATTTCTCTCACCAGGGTTTATTTCTCAATTCTAAATATTTTGGTTGCAGTGTTTTGAATGAATCCTTTCAGTGTGTAACAAACAGTCATGTAGTCTGTGTTATTGACAGCTCGTGTGTGTTGTCTGAGGACAAAGTTCAAATCAGACCCAGAGGTTACAGGTTTGGTTTGTGAGTTGTTTAAAATTGTGTATTAAGATTTGAGAAATAATTAATTGTTCAAGAAATTGTGTCTAAGCAATTGCGAACTGTATTGTTCTACTAGTACTCATTTTCTATTCTTTATTAAAAAAAACAATTATTATATTTCCCCTTGTCTTTGTTAAGAAATTCTAGCAAATATTTCCGGGAACTGTATGTAATGCTAATAGTTCATGTATGTTGTAAAATGTATAGCTAATGTAGCTCTGATGGCTTGCTACTCTCACTATCAGCACGTTGAATATGACCTGCTCAACAACGGACTAATGTGCCAATTTATGCTAAATGCTGTAATGTAAATGTATGAAACACTGCTGACGTTCTGAACGTTAACTAAATATCCCTGTGAACATCTCGCTTTTCAAGTTGAAATGTGTAAATTAAAATACTTACACCACTATTTATATTGCCACTGCATTTACAAACAAATTAAACAGAAGCGTCAACAATACTGTATCATGTGTCATTGAGTAATACATTAGCTAGCAAAACCTCTAAAATTAGATATATTTCTGTTCTCTCTCGCCCTGGAGAAAATAAAATCCTTGAACAAAGGATTTCAGTGTTCGGGGGTGTGGTAGATCAGCCTGAGTAATAATGTGAAGTGAGGCTGTGGTTCCATAAGTCATTGTCCATGGATAAAAATGGTTTCATGGTTATGGAGCTCGCATGCGGTCACCTTTCAGGTCATGGAATAATCATTCATTTAGAATACAGCCATAAATAACAACACATAACAATAATAAAGTGCCATGCCTTGAACTTAAGCCATCCACACGACTGCTACAGTACACTAACCAGCTGTGTAAACACACACACACACGCACACACACACACACGCACACGCACACACACACAGAAAAACACTCACCCAAGTGCGTGAAGAGGTTCTTAGCCACTTGTAGGAGCGCCTGTGAAGGAAAACAAAGAGAAAATGAAGCGGTGCCTAGACAATAGCCTTGGCAAATGTCTGTGTGAGTGTGAAACCTCATTTGAAAGAGTCTTACAGTCCAAGCAACTGTGTGTGTGTGTGTGTGTTTGTGTGCATATGCGTGTGTGTGTGGCAGAGATCGTCCGTCCTCCTCGGGGAATCGAACCCCGATCTCCCACGTAGAGAGCGGACGCTAAGGCAGGCCAAAAACCCATGGGCCCTGGCCTGCGTCGCCAGAGCGTCCTATGAGGTGTCGGAGAGTGAGGATTAACACCGCACAGCTACCTGCTGGCCACTGTTACACGCGTGTGCGTGTGTTCAGGCACATCACCTGACATTCCACTTTGAGCTTTTGTTCTTTCTGGAAGGCTAGTGTGGAGGTCAGGACCGTCGAAGTGTAGCAGAAACAGTGCTGAATGGCATGCTCGTCTGCTTGTGTGTGTCTGTAGGGCAACACACACACACACACACGATAATTATATCTCTGTAAGAAACAAGGGCACTGCCGTTGAATTTGATCACAAATCTAAACAACAAAAAGCTACTTTCTAAACAATCACATAGCAATCTATGACCACTTTGTGTAGGAATTAAAATAAAATACTTATATGTTGTAACACATAAACTAAAACATGATGTGAAGTATATAGAGAACATTACAGATGCATTTCATGTTCATTTCAGATAAACCAATCTATTTTTAAGACTTCAGTCAAATAATTAGCTACTAACTGAACTGGAAAAAGCTATTATCTAAATTAATCTAAAAAATGTGCACTTTGTAGCTTTATAGCTCATAGCTGAAGAGTGACGAGAGTGTACAGTTACCCTGCCTGGCCTACAGAGGGCAGTGGCACACTAAACAAGAGATCCCACAGACATGAGCCTAGTTTTCCAGTTGTTTGCATAACAGATCAAGGTGATGAAGTGAATTAGATAGAGGGCCATGATTGTGCAGTGAGACTGAAGCTGTCCATTACACACACACACACATACATGGTGTAGGGCAGGCTGTGCTTAATTTCAAACAGATGCGACCGAAATGATAGCGGCCTGCCAGAATACAGACAGACATCTGCCATGCCTTTGTGACAATTTATATTCATCAGCGCTGATTTCTCTACTTATAGCAACAGAGGACACATTGTAGGGCATGGGGCAAGATGCTTTTCCTGAAAGCGTCTCGTGACCCCCCTAGTGGGGTCCAAACCGCAAATTTAAGAACCCCTGAGAGCTGTACCTCCTCCTTAGTCCAGCTCCTTGTGAACAATGCATGTGTGCCAGCTATGCTTGGCTTGGGGCCACCTGCCACCTGTGTCCTGCTCTGAAAGATAAGCAACAACCTATTTTCTCTGAACTTCCCCAGTTGGTCATCGTACGCTTGACTGAGTCAGATAAATCTCCTTGTGTTCCCTCAGAGAGGGAACCAGAGGGAACGGCCTTCATCACAACCGCATCTGTGTTCTTACGCATAAAAGATGATTCAGGGTAGGCCTAGGGCTGGGCGATATATATCGGTATATATGAATTTTTTCAAAAGAGATATAAAATTAGACAATATCGTTTATATCGATATAGTTATATTATGCATTTATTCATGACTTTGAGACCATGAGACACAAGAGAAAGCTCACATGTCAATTAATGTCGGTAAAAATAAAAATGTCAAATTTCTGTCGGGTTTCCTGTTTTTTTCTCTATGCCTGAAGGATTTAGCCCACTTTATAGAAAATACCGATGTATATCGTGTATCGGGATATTATTTTTGGTCCATATCGCCTAGCCCTAGAAAAGATGATTCAGGGTAGGCTTATATTTAAGTTGCTTAAAAATGAAGGTACAGTACAGCCTCATTTCCCAGTCAGATCATTATTGCATTTGTGAATATTGATAATCACATCTAACAGGGTCATATTGGGCGTGGGGGAAAAAATAATTTGATAAAAAATCGCCATTTGGTTGGTTGGAATGAAACACTAAACATAGTTTGCCTTATTTAAAAGTCCCACTATATAAAATTATTATAGGGTAAACACAATACATACCAAAACACTTAATAATGTATATAATTAATCAACATTAGGCTTTACGTTCTCCACTTTACGTTAGCGACTAGCAATACGTTTCCATGCTCCTGTCTCCTAATCAGCTAGTATTAGTCTTCAGAGGTTTTATCCAATCCACAAATGTGCTGTTTCAATCATTTGTAGATCTCCAGTGTCTTGTGGATATATGGTCCTGCAGCGATACGCCTGACTGCTCTTTGACTCAAGGGTAGATTTATCAGCATTTGTGATATAATCCGGCTGCTGTTACTATGGTAATGAGATGCCAACTCAACTCTCATCATCTCACTGCTCACAGGATGAGAAATTATGGGGTGTGATACCATGTCACCTGCCTTAATCTCCACAATGAGATAAAGCATGCAGAGAGATGTGTGTGTGTGTGTGTGTGTGTGTGTGTGTGTGTGTGTGTGTGTGTGTGCGTGTGTCAATTTGGAATAAAGGAAGATGAAAGACCGATATCCCAAAAGTAGAAACATGCTGTGCGACAGACAGAGAGAGGGAGAGAGAGATAGAGCTCGTTAATTACAAACTGGCTGTCTCTCACCGTCACGTTACTCACGAACACACACACACGCATACACACACACACACACGCACAGGTAATTCACTCACTTGACTTTTGTCATGACCTGACAGGCTCACGCACAAGCACACGCACACACACACAAGCACACGCTCACACACGCATACACAAGCACGCACACACACACACACACACACACACACACACGGACACAGGGGATGGTTTGGCGTGTGACTGGGTGGGACAGCATTCGTCTTGCCGTGGTGAATGACACGTTGTCCTGAAGCTAACAATAGACTCCAGACTGACGGATCATGATCTCCAACTTAATGTTGAACAAATGTGAGGCAATCACCCCATCAAAACCCTGCTTAGAAATCAGCTGTCAGCTAAAACGTCTCTACACCAAACAGAGAGCTCTTCACAAGTGACTTAAAACTGAATCCACAATCACGCTTTCATCGTACAATGGATGTGTTTGCCTTCAAGGTCGCGATTTTACATTTCAATAGGACAGCTTACATGGGCACACACACACGCACTCACACGCAGACACACTCAAGACACACACACACACACACACACGCAGACACACTCAAGACACACACACACACACACACACGCACTCACACGCAGACACACTCAAGACACACACACACACACACACACACACACACACACACACACACTGTACCTCTGTCCGACCTGCTTGTTGAACGCACACGCTAGGGCCACCACCTGACCAGTAGCCCTACTGACCACAGGCACGCAGAGCATGGAGGAGATCTCACAGCCCAGCATGCTGGACAGCTGCCTGCGCTCCTCCTGGTGGCGGCAAACACACATTACACATCATACACACATAATAGCGTTAGACTGTATATGTTTCACGTTAATGTAAAGGGATTTTCACACGGGAAATGGCATCCCGCTGTCCGTCCGGCACCCTGCCGCCCGCCTGCGCTACCCAGAGTGACCCAGAGTCGTGGAAGCGACGGGCCCTACATCTCGCTTTTAGGTAACCATGGAAACAGAGCAGTAAACAAACCACGTAGTTGTACCAATAAGATAGATTCATTACCAGTCTCTAGATAAACCTACCAGAGCCATTGAGAAGAAAGAGTCGCGTCAACTCTGTTCAATCCAATTGATCTTTTTTTTTTTTTACAGCAATGGCGAATTGTGGAACAATTGCCGGAAGTTAGCAACAAATGCTAAAAATACCCTATAAATTATATTGTAAAGGTATATAGATGTATTTACTACTAATTACAAAAAATTGCAGTAACGTACAGTATTTATTTTGATTCAAATTGCCCACCAAGCACTTCCTTTTGCGTTTCCGCGAATCATGTGACCGTTGAAAATGTGCGACTCTCTCTTCCCATCGTTTAAAAAATAATAGGCATATAAATAAATAAATAAACATGTCAACGTATTTCGTGCATTTTCTGTTTGTCTGAGGTAAAAGCTTGTGAAACTTTAATTTAGTTAATTTTACGACAATCCTGTCCTTTAGTTTGGCTAGCCTGTCCTCCATTTACAGTTGAGCATTTTTTTATCTGACAGATCCTCCGTCAACTGTCTGTTTTACTGTAACAGCCTAATATGCTGTTTTGTCCAACCTGGTGTTAAGGTGAAAGGGGCGGGCTTGGGATCGGTCAGTTAGCTAGAAAGGCAGCTATAATGAGTGAAGGGTACCGTGTTTACTCTGATCAAGGACGAACCTGTTTGTTTCACTTGAGTAGCTGTTGTGACCATAATGAACGTTTATAACATGAGAGATTATGAATCACAACACTACGAGCTACACAAGGTAGACAAGTTAAAGAATAGATCAATATTAGTTTCATTTGTATTTATATGCTTGAACTGTGCACATATAAGTTAATATATATATATATGTGTGTTAGAAAATAAAAAGTTTTGGTTCATTTTGTTTATTTGTGACAAAATTATTGTTTGAAAGGATTCAGTGTCTGCAGATACAGAATACATACGAAACAAGCAGAGTAATTATATGATAATTTAATCAGATTTATTTCTCCTCTCTATTTTTGTATTATTGTTTACAGCAATAACATGTTTTTACACAGGAGTCAGGACAGTATTGTGAATACAGAATAACTAGTGTTATGTTCGGCCGGCAAATGTGTTTGACACCCCGTTGAATAAACAGACATGGCAGGCGAGGATGGTTGATTGGCAAAGAGACAGACAGAGACAGACGTCCTTACCACACTGATGTCCTGGAGCGTGATAGACTTCTTCTTCTCAACTACCTGACCAAATCGACCAAACATCAGCTGTAACCAGGGGAGAAGAACAGGCATGGAGGGAGAGAATAACACAGATTGGGAGGGTGAGAAAACAGAATTTGCCAGAAGCACTGGGAACACAATTCCCAGTACATTTATTTGAGGGTGATATATAAACAAACGTGTTGTTTAAAGTTATATCATGTGCCCCGCAGTAAAAGTATCTCAAAATAGGCTCAACCAGGACCGGGCCATTGTGTGGCGCCAGGCCTCGTCATCTCTCCCCCTGACAACCGAGATTCACATCTGGCTATAGCCTCGGGGTACGCTGTCTGTGCACAGAGGTTTCCAGCCTCTCCGCTATAATAATAAAAAAAAAAACGATAACAGCATCTGGGAGACAGATTAAAAGCGCTGTACAACTGGCAGACTGCATTATGACTTCAGCGAGGCTGGAGGCTTCGTACGACCACGATGACGAGCAATTAGTTGTGTTGCTCGTGTGTTGTTATTTCAGCCTGTGGTGTGGATTACACTGGATTACTTATGGGACGGATTAGTTCCACCAAGCAGTGCTGAAATACTGCTTTTAAAATAGCATTCACTGCAGATAGCTGAAGCTAGAAACTAGCACACAACCTGGTGGATAACAAAACAATAATAATCCAGTGGACAAATATAGAAATACATAAATTAGTGGATGAATCATTTTGAAACTAACAAATTAAATGTGGAGTAAGCGATGCTGGCTAAATATTATTGAAATTTAAACACAATGTCAAAATATAGATCTCCTTTCAGTGCTGTAGGGAGAGCTTCACCCCCCACCCACCCACATTGCCACGCATTGCCAAGATATAGTGTTTGTTTTCCCATTCCCCCCACAGAACAGCTAGCAGACCTGCTAGTGAATAGCTAACCCCACCTTTATTGAGAAATAAATAATAATATTATAATAACAATACATATAAATAAACATTAAAAATGAAATTAAAAACATAATCTAATGAATAAATCTAATCTTTTTTTTTAGGCTCACCGGGAAGCTAATCTCCTCTTCAAGGACTTTGTCTCCCACAACCTGCAGGTCACAGGGGTCAGAGGTCAAGCAAGGGTTAAAGGATAAAAATATTGACGTGTGTGTGTGTGCATATTGTTACCTGACAAAAAAGCTGGTGGTTGTCTTCGGACACCAGTAGGAGACAGCAACACTGAGACTGGGTCTGTTGCTGCAACTAAGGAGTTAAAACAAATACAAAATATGGTTATAGCGTCTACAGTATGTAAGACATACAGTCTATTGCAGGCGTTAAGTTCATGTTAAGAATACATTTGCATTGACTGAAAGGACCAAAAAGGGCTGGAGTATCGAACATTTCACTGTGAAAAACAAGCCAAAATTGTCCCCATGTGTGACATTAGTGGTCGCTTTCACGAACATGGGTCAAGCCTAGTCCAAGACTAAAACAAAAATGAAAATCTCCATTTAAAAAGGTTCTTAGTCTAGGTCTAGATAGTACCCTCATTCCATTGTTTCGCATCTGAAGGCGCATAGATAGGATAACGTTAACTGTTGTTTTTGACTGTTAGCAGTGCAAAATGTCGATTGAACCGCGTCAACACAGCGGTGGTGTGACTGCAGTGCGCCACGCATGCAACGCAGTTGGGGACAGTCACAACATGTGTCTCCACATGCAGTTTGGCTTTGGTTGTGACGACGAGCACTAGCGGACCCCTACAGACCCCCAGGCTGGGCAGGCGATGGGAGCCGGCATACGTAAATGAGGCGTGCGTATGCCTCCCACATCTCTGCTGCCTGGCGCTGCATAACCTGCGGTGTTGCAATTCATTCTCTACCGCTGTTTGTTGATGAGGAACACCGAATCAGAAACGCGAGCGCACACACGCACACACGCTTGCTTGCACAAACACACACACACACACACATCGTCAACTCCCCCTGGATGGAGAACAAGTAAGACAGGACTAAACACAACCCCCTTGCCAAAACACTTATATCCAGCCTACACACACACACACACACACACACACACACACACACACACACGCACACACCACACACACACAGCACATCATTCGTATATAGGTCTATGCACAGAAGGCAGACAATGCTAATAAATTCTTGGCTTCCTTTAGTCCCACATTGTTAAAACACTACGATGCACCCCGAGTACCCGCTATCAGACCAGCGCCTGTTCTGGTGCAACCCATCAAACGACAGGCAGGGCTGGGAGGATTGCACAGATTCAAAGTGCCGTGTTGTGTTCAGCCCCTGCAGTGCTCAGCCTCCCAGGACGCCACGAAACCTCTCATGCTGCTGCTGTGTGTGTGTGTGTGTGTGTTGTGTGTGTGCATGTGTATTTAGTGAGGAAGTGGATTCAAAAAGCAAAAAACCCAAACACTTAAAATTTACCATATTTTAATATACAGTATATGTCATACTGAAATTAATACAATAATATGAATGAATGCAATAGGATTTAATTTAAAACCGATGGATGTATGAGAGAGAGAGAGAGAGAGAGAGAGAGAGAGAGAGAGAGAGAGAGAGAGAGAGAGAGAGAGAGAGAGAGAGAGAGGGAAAGATGCCTTGGTGCCACAGTGTATAAAGCCATTAAAAGGCTCTTTAGCTCTAAGGTGTGGGGGCATTGTCCCTTTTGATGCAGCGTGTGACCTTCAACCATCTCGTCCCTTCCGTCGTGCACATACATTTTCATCTCCTGGGCTGCCTCCTTATCTGGGAATAATTCCACACATTAGCATTCATTCTCTCTACCTCTCTCTCTTCCCTCTCTCTTCTCTCTTTATCTCTCTCCCCTCTCTCTATCTCTCTCCCTCCCCTCTCTCTATCCCTCCCCTCTCTCTATCTCTCTCTCTCCCCTCTCTCTCTCCCTCCCCTCTCTCTATCTCTCTCTCTCTTCTCTCTCTCCCCTCTCTCTGTCTCTCTCCCTCTCCCACCCCCTCCTCCCACCCGCCCCGCTAATGCTCAAACGGCCTTTGACCTGTCCCCCACTCCCCAACCACCGCCCACCGCCGCATCACCCTATCACTCCCATCTGATCTCCCTGCTGGGCGTGTGTTCTGTGCGGAGGGCTGAAGCTGCGACCGTCCCCGCTGTGATCCACGAAGGCAGCAGAAAGAAATCAGCTGGCTGGCTGGTGCCTTGTGAGATGGAGCCACAGCAGAGCATGCTGGGAGTCAGAGCCCCTGCATGTGTCTTCTTACTGTGTGTGTGTGTGTGTGTGTGTGTGTGTGTGTGTGTGTGTGCCTTACTTACATAATTGTCAACTTTGAGTTGGAGCGAGGCAGCGTCGAGGTCGTACAGCTCACCTGGAGAGAGAGAGAGAGAGAGGGAGAGAGAGAGAGCATAAAGAATGACAAGACAGAACCACGGCCCATGAGCCAACACAGAATGCGCGGGCCAGTGGGTGGAAAGAAATCCACTGGAAGACTTGCAAGCGAGAGGTCAGGGGTCATCTGACAGCAAGGCAACACACGCAGTGTAATGACTGGACTCATAATGAAGGAGGGGAGCCGTGGTCTGACTGCACATAGGCAGGTTCACACACACACACACACAGCTTCCACTATTCTCTGTTGCTCACTCAGGATGTTACCCAGTGTCAACACGTTATATAATGCTGTGATACGAATGTGTATGTTAAAGGTGCACCCCTTTATTGTGTTACAGTATAGCACAACCAGTTTGTTGTTCTTTATCTGAAAAAGTGCTCTCTGAGTTTCAAACCAAACCAAGAATACTACACTAGCTTACTACACTAGAATACTTTTGTTGTTGAAACTAGTGTCGTACTTTAACTTCCACACAAAAGTGTATGATGTGAGGGCTATATAATGCTGGGACATTGCTTTTTTTCCCCCTGGTCGGTTATGTGTTTTGTGAACGCAGCTTTTAGGAGTATGGTCTCGTCTGTCTGCACTAGCCACACCGCTACGCGTGACAATACACACACACACACAGTTTATAACCGTTTTATTTAGAATATGAATATATTTTGAGTTTGGGATTTTGACCATTTTAATAAGAGCAAAATAACAGTATGCAGATAAACATAATCAATGTATTTCATATTCAATGAATTATAGTATACAGAATGTCAGTAGTCTGTGTTTATACAGTACTTATTTGCCCCACTCAGCAATAGCCAGGGGAGTTTATTATTCGGGAAAATGTAACCGTCGTTTTCGCAAAACATTCTGTTTTCACGACGTTGCAGATTCCTTATGCCAGTTGACAGAAGCAATCTAAATTCATAGAGCTTTTCATTCCGATGGAGCTAACTGCATTGTGGCACGCTCCCACGCACATCTTCACAGTTGATGCGTGACCACAACGTGTGTGTGAGAAGGCTAAGTGAGATAGAAATGTGAGCAGCATTCAGTTATGAGCTTGAGTGTGTGCGTGTGTGTGTGTGTGTGGGCGTGCGTGTGCTTGCCTGAATAAGAGTGTTTGCATGCAAGTCAGGAATGTAGCCCTGTGTGTTATTGATCAGAGAATATATCTGGCGTGGGTGTGCATGTGTGCGTTATGCATTTACCACACAGCTGCAAAATGCTGCGGTCCAGCTCGCAGTAGTCGTGGTCCGTGGTGTCAGGAAGAGGAAGCATTGCATTGTGGGACTGTATGGGCGAGGGGCTGAAGGGAGGTCTCTGATAGGTCATTTGGACAGCCTGGACACGCCCACATGCCACTGCAGCCTAAACACGCACACACACACACACACACACACTCAATAGCCATACAATTTCATCTTTTGAAAAAAGAGCATAATTTGTTATGAACACACTAGAACGGCTTGTGTAATTGCCATCACATGCTGCATAAGCATATGAATAGAGTACATGTGTTTACAGGTGCATGAGTGCATTTGAAAATGAGCTTACGTGTTTCTCCAGAGTGCTGAGACGCAATTCATCCTGCTCACTCAATGTTTTACAGCCCACCTGCGACATGCGCGCACACATGCACATACACACACGCACAAAACATTTAGACGTAGATCAACATGTTTGTTGGATGTTGGTCTAAACATTAGGTGTGGTCTAGCGTATTGCTGGTGCATTTTTATCTTGAGGCAGCAGAAAGTGATTGTGCCATTGACCAACTAAAACCTGGTCTAAAGTCAGAGCGAGGCGCATTATAAATATGGTATCGCCTATGGCAGGTGGACAACGTGTGTACACTGTTTGTCACACATACAGGGACGTGCAGGAGCGCACACATGCAAAGAATTAAAAATTAATAGTATAATGTTAAATATTATTAGTGTGTACCCTACATGAACATATTGTCAGAATCTCGCTATTGCCAAACTTGCCAGTATAATTTAAATCCGCTTTTAATGCACGCGCACCTGGATTTTTGAAGGGAATGGGAAATAACTGTCTGATTGGTTTATCGTATTTTACGCCCAAAACACACCCATAAATAATGAAGAGAGAGGTCCAACCCTTTTGAACCATGCGCCCGGCGCACTGATCGTTTACCTGACGTTAAAATAGCAAATTGGGGATTTGGACACGCCCTTAATCCAGTTTGTGCCTTGCGCTTTAGACCGTGCACTTAAAACGTTTAAATAGGTCCCAAAAACTTCAATGTAAAATAGACACCCGTAGGCGAAGTCACTGGTATTTTTTTAAAATATTCAAAGCCATTCTGGGTGGCTAATATTCTTACTAATGGTTGCAAATGACAGAACTGATTTTGGGGTTTTAATGTTCGTTGCCGCTTTGCAAAGCAGCTTGAAAATGAAAAAAAAGCATCTGCCACTTTTTAAGTTTTTAAGTAATTTAAAGTCAGTTATGAAAGCTGGTTATGTTTATTCCATGTCCAACTAAACACATACAATCACCCCAAATTTGAAAAAGGTAGGACAGAGAGATTTGTAAATTCCATTCACCCTGTTATATATTGGAAACACTACAACAACACATTGCGACCTTGTGAATTTAACTGTTTTGTGATAATATACACTACTAATGTCTTGTCAGTGTGATAGACAATACATATGTTTTTTTAGTGAATACACTCATTTAAATCTGATGACTACAACAACCTCCAGAGAAGTTTGGACAGTTGTGTTTACCACTGTATAACATAGTATCCTTTACTGTGTGGGCACTGAAGACACCCTTTTGGGAAGTTTGGCCAGCATAATGCCCCCCCCATCTGCATTGTCCTACTGGAGAATGCAAAATGCAACGCTGGTCCATCGCAAGGATGCCACACACACACACACACGCACGCACACACACACACACACACACACACAGATGAATCTAACATCACGCTGCCATAGAAACAGACCCCAGCATCTCCTCCACTGAAGGAGCTCTGTTCTGTTTGTAGATCTATACATGGATCTATTACTGGAGCTGTGTGAGTGTGTGTGTGTGTGTGTGTGTGTGTGTGTGTGTGTGGACCCACAGCATGAGGGCCCACACACACACACACACACCTTTAACCCTGAGAGCAGCGAGGTTCTCTAGGAACAGTGTGTGATACAGACAGACAGACAGACAGACAGACAGACACAGTGAGACGAGCAGTAACCGGGGACAAACGAGAGGATAATGTAGAGGACAGAGAGGAGAGCGAGAAAGAACCAGCTCACCAGGATGACGGACAGAGCCTTCTCCTGCTCCCGGTCCACGATGGGAATGACCAGAGCTGAAAGAAGGAAGGAAATAAATCCGGGAGGAGTTGAGCGACACCTCACTGCATTAAAAGGTGTTGTCAGACATTGCAAGCTAAAAGTGTAAGCTAATACACCTGGTGTCAAATTCACCAAATACCTCCTTGCATTTCTCTATGTTACCTTTCTCTGATAGCCGATATGTGCTTTGCTTTCAATTTGTGTAGCAGGGATATTGTTTTGAATTGAGCTCGAGAATAACCCTGCCTTTATTTCTGACATACTCTCCGCTTATCTCAAGTTGACTTGCGCTGTGTTCTGCAACGTTTTGCATAGATCTATTTCATAGATCAGGTACCGTAGATGATGGACAGATAATTACATTTTCTTTTTCGTTCTATCTTTGATAATCAAGTAGACATTTTAGGTCCATGGTTACCGTACATTCCGAGTGACATTTAACTTGGTAGTGTGTCATTATTGGCAGGGAAGGAGACATTATGAGCAAAGAAGGATCCCCCATCCCCCATTGACTTGCATGGAACGCTGGGTCGCTCTGGTCTGCATAAAGGGTGAAAAGTCCCCCCCGAGCCCTCTCTGTTACCATGGTCTCTGTTACCATAGTACTAAGGCTATGTAATGACACTAGAGCTACCACCTGAATAAGTAACGCTCCTGTACACGACTCCTTATAGAGCTCATCGTAGCCCATTGTGAACCCCATAATCACCCTCCCTACCAAGCCCCGCCTCCTCCTCCGTGCGCCCACAGAGCTCCCCAACTCTCCCTCAGCAATCACCTCCTCTTGTTCTCTCCCCCTCCCCCCCATGCGGTTTGCTGCCTCCCACGTTCTTCTAGCTTCTAAACGCTCCCACACACACACACACACACACACACACGCTAACCTCTCCTGTGGGCTGGTAAAGGTGCGGCAAGGCACACTCTGTATTCTTCAGGCATCTCTGAGGGTGGCAGGCCCATGCATTGGCAGCGTTCTAGCTGGTCCACAATGCTCCTGTGCAAGGGGGACAGACAGACAGACAGACAGACAGACAGACAGAGACATACACACAGACAGACACATACACAGACAGACACACAGACAGACAGACAGACAGGCACAGAGACAGACACACAGACACACAGACAGACACACACACACACACAGACACACAGACACACACACACAGACACACAGACAGACACAGACAGACACACACACAGAAACAGACAGACACAGACACACACACACACACACAGACACACACAGACACACACACACACACACACACACACACACACACACACAGACATGTTTTATTAGCATTAGCCACTGAATGAGCGGCCGACATGCGGGACCTTCAGATAGCTTGGCGGACAAAGAGGATTTGGGGGCCAAAATGTATTTGAAGGAATGAATGGGACAAACAATTGGCAGCACTAATAGAACAGAAGCACTGATGCTAACCCAAACAAAGCATCTGAATAGATCCTTTCTTCTGCCTGGAATGACGCAATTCCAAAGCGAGATGTGTGTGTGTGTGTGTGTGTGTGTGTGTGTGTGTGCACTGCCCAGATGTGGCTCCAGGTGTGATAATCCCATAGTCATAACCATGCGTGTGTGTGTGCGTGCGCGTTGAGCTCTATACAGACTGCAGCTTTCAGATGGTGAAATATGAAACAGCACCTGTTCCATTTAGGATTGTTGCGTGCGCACACACTCACACGCACGCACACACACACACACGCATAACAGCTACTGTAAATATGCGTACAATACGCATCCGATCACGTAAAGTGTGTTTTTACACGCACACACAAACACACGTGCACACAGGGTCAAAGACAGGGTCATCCTATCACTGTGTACTGTATGCTAGCACAGCTCCGAGGAGACTTCACACATTTGTAGTCGGTTGTCAGCTGCAGTTTGCCCGTGTGCCTCGGGGCGGGGCGTACGCGTACGCTAAATTCAGCTCGCTGCGGAACCTTCCCGACACAGCATAGGCTGGTTTAACACCGTGTGCGATCCTAAGCCCTGAAGCCGAAGCTCGGCCTGGAAGGAGTAAACATTTATTGAACTGGGACAGAAACATACCGTTAAGTATGCTGCTGGTGTTGTCGTGGATATTATCGTGGCTGAGGTGATTGACAGGTTAAATGAGTTATACGCGTGTGTCATTGGACAGTACCCCCGTTCATCTGTGACGTCGCCTTTTAAAGCGGCTGTTCCTCGAGGTAAACAATGACGCTTCTGTTTGTCCTTAAACATAATTTGTCTTGAACGCACACACTTCAGGGGCTCAGAAACATTGACAGCTGGACCTGGGTTCCTTCGCCGCATTCATTATCTAGGTTGGTGTGCGTGCGAGCGTGTGCGTGTGTGTGTGTGCATGTGTGTGTGTGTGCATGCCTGACTGTGTGTCTGTGTCCTGTTAATATTATTATTATTATTATTCTCAGGTAGATGGGACTGACTATAAAAGTGGCATACTGCCCCAAGGCAAAGTACTGAGTGTGTGTGTGCGCCTGTGTGTGCGTGTGTGTGTGTGTGCGTGCGTGTGTGTGTGTGTGCGTGTCTGTGTGTGTGTGTGTACGTGTGCGTGTGCGTGCGTGTGTGTGCGTGTGTGTGTGTGTGTGTATGTGGGCCTGCTAACAGCCTTATATAAGCAGAATTGAATGGAGACAAGCACAGATGTGCCTGAAGCTCTATCAATATCCTGGCTACATTCTGCCTCAGGGGCTAAAGAGAGAGAGAGAGTGTGTGTCTGTGCGTGTGTGTGTGTGTGTGTGTGTGTAATGGTGTCCTTGTTTGCTGGTTTGATTTGATGCGTACACTTTGCATGTCATGTATGGAAAGCAGGTCTATAGAAGCATTCAGAAGCAAAAACCTCTATGTCCATCTGACACTTTTACGTCAGCGACACACAGCTTTCTCATTGTATTAAAGATGAAATGAGTAATCCCAAATATGGAAACCTAATAAATATTGCTGTTTGCAGTTGCAAATTGCATTTGTTTTGCATCTGATCTCTTCGTATGCATTTACATGTTGCATGCGTGCACATATGTATGCGTGTGTGTGCGTATGCGCGCGTGTGCATGTGTGTGTGTGTGTGTGTGTGTGTGTGTGTGGTAAAGGGTCTGGAAAAAGGTTGTATTTGACATGCAAACAGAGCTTCATCAATAATGTAGAGCAGGGGCATGGCCCTAGAGCTTCAGAGAGCACTTAGGAGAAGAGGGGATGACCACCGCTCGCTGAGAGACCCCCCCCCCCCCAACACTGTCACCTCACTCATTACCATACCTCCACCCCTGATGCCCCCCCCTCCCCACAGGAAAGGACAATGGGGAAGGGGGGAGAGATAGAGAGAGAGAGAATGGATCTACATCCAAGGGTCCCGCTCTGGCTCCTTGCGCCATCTTCATTGTGGAACATAAGAATTGGTGTTTATGTGCGGCAAGTCTCTCTCTCTCTCTCTGGTCATACAAGAGGAGTGAGAGAGCGAGAGAGAGAGCGAGAAAGAGAGAGAGAGAGAGAGAGAGAGAGAACAGGAATGAGACAGGAAAAAGGAAATAAAGCAGAAGAAGAGGAAATGGAGATTGATAAACGTGAGAGATAAAGAGCGGGAAAAGGACGAAGAGGCATTAATAATTATTTGCATCGATTTCACACACACACACACACACATTCATATTATCAACTCTCCCTGGATGGAAACACACACACACACACACACGCACACACACACACACACACACACACACACACACACACGCGCGCACATGCACAAACAGACAAGAAAAGAACGTACCGGATCTTTCCCTCCTTTGGCAGTTCGTGTGGTGGGTCGTCACACACCAGCCGTGTGTCTCCCTCCAGAATGTAGACACACACACAGTCCTGTTATCAAGCACACACACACACACACACACACACACACACACACACACACACACACACCTGAAATGAATGTAATTCT
>JAODLL010069880.1:0-16822 GCA_026546735.1 Forbesichthys agassizii | reverse complement strand
CACGGTTGGTAATTGTTTTATTAGTTGCAGTACATGTCCTGTAATAAATAAAATAATTTCGGTCAATAGACTCTTATGGATGCTTTGGGTTTAGCAGTTTTGCTAGCAGGAGAGATGAGTACATGGCCTAGCCTACGGGGCAATTGATGCAGCCCATTCTGTGGGTTTCTATATTATATCTTCTTGCAGTGTTTCTATGTTCAGAAAATATTCATTGCAGATTGGAGGACAAATAAAACATCAACTTTATGGAAATGTATTTAGTTTGGGTCGCGGGGAAAAAAAAAATATTGCTTGTGGTGTTTTGAACCATGAACCTCAGAATTCAGTGCGCAAAGCTTAACCGACTGAGCTAATTTGTCAGTATTTGTAGACTGCTGTTAGAAACGTAATATAGAGAGGCAGAAGTGGGTGTATCTCTTAGTCGGTGAATACAATCGCAACCAAATTTGATTCTCAAGTTTGAAATGCTCTTCAGAAGGTATCCTTGGGTGTTTTATCAATTTGGCTGCATGGGGGCGCTATACCACAAAAAACACAAAATTGCTAACAGTATTTTATTAATTTACTGATTTTATCAAAACTAATGGGAATCCACTTGACTTCAAAGCCTTTATTTATCAGCTCAAGAGAAACTACGTTGATTGTCCGAAGGGCGTGGTCACCACAAGTGTAGATTCGTCCAATCAGCTTTCAATAGCAATTAGGCAAGGTTAACAAAGTCACACAATCATCAATCTTGATATTTATGAAGGCCTAAGGTTCTGGATGATGTATAAAAAGTTTAGTTCAAATTGCTCAATAGGAGGCGCCCCAGTCATCAGTTGAACATTGCAGTTTTAAAATGTCAACAGGTACTGTAGTTACTGCCACATATCCATGAGCTTGGCGTCAAATAATGCAGCTCCTTGCTGTTTTACAGATTTAATTTAAAATATTTTTTTTCTGTTTTACCCTAAGCAATTTGTGTAAATATCAGATTAAATTGTTTTTTTAGACTCCTTATAGCTCCTTGATTCAAATCTGAAAAAAGAAAAGTCCTAATGATACGGCTAGGACAGCCTGAAATGTGTCTCCTAGATCTTCCACTTTAAATGAAAGTGGGTGTAGTAACACCAAACAACCACATGAGGGCAGCAAGGGGCTATGTGTGAAATACAGACTAGCTCTTTGGATATGTTTTTTTCTCATAAAAGCATGCTCATACTTTAATTGATGTCAAATGAAGCCTGTAAGTGTCACACATGTAATTTTGGTATACAACTGTAGGAAACACTTGTGAGATTTCAATATTCCATGTGGGTGACACTGCTCTTTAGAAAATGAAGCTCAAAAACAGCATAAACACTTAATACTTTATTGGAATTATGCATCTACAACCCCTTTACACTATATGACTACAATATAACATATAAGTATATATGTCAAGTATTAGGGCATTGTGAGTGAACATATCAAAATACTTATTGGTTTTATTACGAATGTCAGAAATGTTGATGTGTGTGGAGTTATATTTGCACATATAGTCAATAAGTATACTTATATGTGCTTGTATGTTATTATTTTATTAATACATGTACTAATCTACAGTACAAATGTTTAATTGCCCCTCACTGAGAAATTCCATTCCTGCAGTCTTTGAGGCAAACAATGACGTAACTAGAAATTACAAATTTTACATGTATGACTGTAAGATGCCAACGTCCTCTAAAAGGACAGCCCCCAAAGAATCGCCCCTCTACATCGACGGGATGTATTCGAAATGGACGATCAGTAAGAGGTTATCGAAATCCTTTTCTTCATGGAATAATCATTTAAAGACATTTTTCAATCGATCTGAAGCCAGCTTTCTCAACTAACTAATCACAGGTAAGGCGAAGTGTGCTATTCGTAATACTTATTCTAATACTCATGTTGTGATCTTAGTAAGATTGTTTTGTCTGTCGCGATGCCATTTGGAAGCAGAGACCATGACTAGAACGACACGAGTGCTCTCTTTCCAATGGTGTGTGATTTTATATTGCCCAATATTTTCATCTTTCAGCCTACCAAATTCCAGACAAGAACCAACCAAAAAGTATTTTCACAGCTACAAACAAACTGATGTAGCGCGAATGCGGCTGTAAAATAATCTCCATTGCCTAACTACTCTCTAGGACCAACGGTTGATGAGTTATAGCCATTTAACCTCTTGGCTAATCACACAGAAAAGCATGACTAAAAAGCACCAAAGGGAAATAAAAGACTAATAAGAGAGAGGACCAACGGCTTATCAGCTTTGAACAACAAATCAGTGCTGCTTACTACTACAAAGTACTTTGAAAGTAAATGGAATACTTAAATTACTTGAAACTGGCTATATAAATAAAAGTATGTGTGGTCACTTGTGATGACGTGTTGAATGTACATGAACAATAGAAAAGTGCAGTATATGACTTAAAATGAGCGGCGGTAGCACATTGGGAAAGAGGATATTTAATATTTAGTCTAATTGTAGATTTATCAGGGTCTGCCATCCACCCACGATAACTCTTTGTCTTGTGTTATTGTCCATGTCCATTTCCCCATTCGTGTGTAACCAGCCTTATGCTTTGTCTATTGATGCCGCTGATGCACGACCATTTACAAACCAATCAATGTCAAGTATAGGGAAATGCAGGTGATGACGACAAGGTGTAGGTACGTCAGGTTTAGTTCTAGTTCGCTTGTACAATTTTAAAAACGTACTTGGATCGACTCAGATCAAATGTTTACAAAGTAACAAAGACATGAACCTTGGTCAGGACCCTGTTCCAGAATTTTAGGTTAAAAACACCCTAAATGTCTTGACTGAAATGGAATCCTTTCAGGTTTAATTGACTATTTACTTACAATATATTTTTATTAAAACCTGCTATGAAATGGCCTAATCAGATCATGCTGCCACTATGATTTTGTCCCATGGCATTCAGTCAAGGCTACTTAAGAAATCAGCACAAAATACTCACCAAATCCCTCTGGTTGGAAGTGCTGCGTGATGTTGGCGGGTTTGCCCTGCAAGACAAAATACAGGTCAGTTTATATAGACAGTGATGCTTCACTGCAGCAGCAAAATTACCCAAGCTAACCACATGAAATGGCTGTATTTTAAACAGCTGATGCAGCTGTTGGGGTGGACATACATTTTCAAAGACTAAGTAGACTTTCACAGCTTTTCACTTACCCATCTAAAATGTTACTATACCTGTTTGCAACTATGTACAATTTAGAAAAATATCGACTCCAAATGACGAAAACTAGTATAAAGTGTGATTTTCCCAACAACGATATAAACGATAAAGTATAATTTAAGACGGTAGATGTTTTTCTATTGTCATACAATATATATCGCTTTATAGCACAGCCCTACTTGACACCCTTTTGTACACTGCCCTGAGCCTATCTGAGATGTATAGTAGAAAATGCCACCCGCTGCCTGTGAACAGCATTACCTAGAGTTTTTGTAAGTTGACAATAAAATATCTCAGGAAGTGTACATCATAATTACTTGAAACTTGGTAGGACCCTTTAGACCTATCTCCCCTTTGAACCTCAAGAAATTTGATGGGCGTGGCTATCCATTAGCCCCCCTACAACACCAAAAAAACGCCAATCAGGAAGTGATTGACTTCTACACGCCTTATCCGATTAACATGAAACTTGACAGGAGACCTTTGCTCAATGTGATGACACTTTCTAAGACGTTTCATGGCAATGGCTATTGTCGTTTACTGAACAATGCCCCAAAAATGTCAATTTGCTCAAGGTTCACGTTTCTGCTAAAAACTTTGCTAACACTTTAGAATAATGGTACATGAATTATCATGAATTCATGCATGCATGATATGTGCATTACTTCATGCATTAATATCTCATGAATAATCAGGAACTAGCATGACTTTAAAGTATTTCATGCATGACCTCATGCCATTATTAAAGCATTAACTAAGGTGAGCAAATCATCATGAATTACAATTTATTAAGCATGATTAATATTTCAGGCATTCTTTAAAAAACATTTGGCTTTCAATATTGTGGGTAAAACTACAGTTGTTATAGGCCTAAATTAATAATCAGTGATGGGCAAGATACATTGAAAATGTAGTAAGCTAAGCTACCAGTTACTCATTAAATGAAGCTTAACTACAGTGAAGCTACCCAAAAAGAAATGTAGCAAACTAAGCTACATGTAACACGGCAAAAGCAGTTCACTACAATTAAGATTGTATTTTTCCTACATTTTATTATACCAACATTCAAAAGTCAAACAAACAAAATAAACAGGGCAAAACTGTTCAGTTCAACTGTTTATTAAACAATACGCTGTGTCCTCTGCTCTCACTGTTTTTTCTATCTCATAAACTCAGTCTCATCTTTATTTCCCTTCAATCCCCTGCATAAAACTCTTAGGTATCAGCCCGGTGATTGGTAGGCCTACGCCTACGGCATCACCATGAGTCGTGTTGCCAATTTAGTGACTTTGTCGCTAGATTTAGGGACTTTTCAGACCCTCTTAGCGACTTTATTTCTAAAAAGCGACTTATTCAGACCAGGGAAAAGGCGAGAAATATTGAATTATGTAATGTTTTCTCATATGCTGCTAAGGGTAATCACAGTCCAGCAGCGGTGGAATATCTCCCTCTCCTCATGTGCCGTGTTCAGACAGTCAGTAACTTGTGCTTGTGTGTGTGGTGGGGTCGGCAGGAGGATTCAAATGAATACGCAATCAATATGCAAATTATCTTATGATGTCATCTGGCAACTTCTAGCGACTTTTGGAGCTGGTGCTAGCTACTTTAATTGGAAACTAGTTGGCAACTGCTTCTGTCGGCTACACATGTAGCACATGTAGCCATCACATACTGATTCTTAGCAGTTGTATCAGGACTTAAGCTTGAGCTGCAGATTCAAAAATGCTTTTGGAAATGTAGCTTCTGTGGACGCTACCGCACTACTTGATCAATTAGTAGCTTCGCTATGGAAAAGCTATTTGATTCAGAAAACAGCGCCGCTATCGCTACGCTACTTATAAATGTAGTTTAACTAGTAGCGTCGCTACAAGTAGCGATGCTACTAGTGCCCAACACTGTTAATTAATAACCTCTTCAAAACTAGGCCCCTTTTTTTTCCTTGCAAAAACATTCCCTTTCATTCATAATGTTTTATGCAGTTCTGAACAAGTTACAAAGCTTATTTTGGTATTAAAATGTAGATAACCCATGTGAGATTCCAATTCAGGTTAAATATTCCATGTGGATGACACTGCTTTTCAGTAAATTAATCTCAAATACAGAAAAATTATATATTTTTTCATTTTCGCCTGATATAATGTACTATTTTATGTAATAATTTTATGGAAATTAAGCATAAGCAACTTCTTTACACTATAGGACTGCAATACAACATCTGATGAGTATATATGTTCAAGGATTAGGGCATTGTGTAAAAAAAACAAAGAAATGATGGGTTTTATTGTGAAAGTCAGAAATTTTGAAATAGTTTGTCCATATACATCTTCAGATAAGTAAATAAGTATTCATAAATGTGCTTATTTATGTTATTATTAATATATGTACTAAACTATAGTTTAAGTGTAATAATTTCATTTTCTCTTATTGAGAAATTGATTGACAACCGTCTTTTTGGCGAACGATGACGTCACTTTAAATCCCTGAATTTAGCCAGAGCTGTGATTGGCCAAATTATACATGTGACCCCTTAAATGACTCGTCGACTCGTTCTCTATAATAAAACTCCACCTCCCATAGAACCGCAGTCTTGATACGACGTCATAATTCCAAAATAGATCCCATGTTTTCATTCGAGATATTAAACCGGCTTCGGATTACGGTTTTAAAATCTTTCTTCGCTCAATTCCGGGCAGTTTATTTTTCAACTAACGCAATACAGGTAAGGCGCAGATTGCAATTTCTAATTCTAAAGGCATAAATCGTGTCGCATTGTTAATAAAATATATTTCGAAGGTATGCTGCTATGGGCAAGGGGAGACCACTGTTAGAACAATGGAAGTTCGCTCTCTCTGATACCGTACGATGAAACACACAACATGACATTAAAAAAAAAGCGATTTTCGGTTCGTGGTGACAAGCAGCACGATATTAGCTATTATTAGATATTAATTTATATCCGATATTTGTTTTAATCTGGTTGACTTTGAAAAATGCTTACATTTGGGCAATGGTAGTTAGATTACATTGCTAGGCGAGAGGCTTGGCTATCCAGACGTGTATAATAAATACAGACATTTATATTTTAAAAAAATATTATCTCGAGTTGGGTAGTGAGGGGTGCGGCACCACGGGTGGGTCCATTCGTTCCCATAATCATGAATTCATGCATGAAACAAAAATGAGTTAATGCATGTAATACTTCTTGAATAATTAATTAATTAATATCATACATGCTAGATCAACATATCAACAATATATTAGACTGAGTTGCATGTCTTTTTCACATAGCCTGCAGGTAAATTACTCAGCAATCACATCATATAAATTGTGGTGACATCCAAATAGTGTAGCCATTATTATTAGCTTCACAATATTAATAATGTTTGTGCCCCCTCAACTAAAGTGATGTACTGTGGTTAACTTGTCTTGGGCGATTACGGCTGTTTTTGGATACAATGGATTTTGCCTTTATGCACATTGTTTGTTAGTAGCTTCTAGCTTGCAGGTAAATGGACAGACCCAAAACACTGGCATTGACAGCACATGAATTCTGATGACATCCAAATACAGTAGTCTTTATTAACTAAGCATTCGCTTCTCAGTACTTAATCATGTTTGTGCCCCCTCAACTAAAGTGATGTACTGTGTTAATCTTGTCTTAAACTATTTTGGTCATTTTTGGATACTTTGGATTTTGCCTTTATACACAATGTTTGTTAGTAGCTTCTAGCTTGCAGGTAAATGAACAGACCCCAAACACTGGCATTGACAGCACATTAATTCTTTTGACATCCAAATACAGTGGTCATAATTAACCAAGCATTAGCTTCTTATTACTTAATGTTTGTGTCTACAGCAGGCAAGGCATTGATGACATGACAACTGTACATTTAGGTGCAGTACCAACCTGAAAATAAATAAGACCAAATTTTACTTTCACTTTAGGCATTTCTTCTTCTACCGAGAAGGCGATACTTTTTTTTGCCGATGCGCCACCTGGTGTTGCGAAGGTCTAAATGCGAGTACATTATGCAAGCGTTTTATTGGAACTAAACAACATAACCACAATCTAACAGTGTGAAATTTTAATCTTAAAATGAACTATTCAAAGGCAATCTGTTTAATGTAAGTTACACAAATACAATGATACATTATAATAAGAAATAATTAAACAAATACAATAATAAAGTTAATAAAAACCATTATGTGGTGTGTTTTTTGTGTAGGCTATGTGATTTTTGTTTTACACACATCTACATTAGGCTTGTACCCTTGTCTTTAACTATTTTGGTCTGTGTAACTTTTGGCCAATCGATTTCTGTTCCGAGCAGGAAAATTATAATCGTCTTATTTTTTGTTTTCCTGCTCTGAAATTAGATTAATGCGAAGTTGCTTTGTTCAATTTTTTTTGCTATATAAAACAGAAGATAATTTTACATAAAAACAAAGTCTGTTTATTTTCTGGACTATGAAAATTGTAGGCCTAGGCGATGTATCCGTTTGTGATGTAAGGTTTGCCTCACACAGCTTAACGCCGCTGTGAGGCTGTTTGCCTGTGGACGGGATGCTTGAAGGGCAGGAAGTTAGCACAGAGAGATTGAGAGCCCTCGCACAAGCTCATAGCCATGAGTTCAATTTTTACACCCACGCACCACCGGAGAGACCGCACAAGCTGCCCTGTCATGTCCGGGGCTGCACACAGGCCATGCGCGAAGCAGTTTGTGCCTACCCTGCACCGTAAGGTGTTAAACTGATGGGGCCACATCATGGTCATAATAATGATATCATAATTCATGGTGATGTGCTCACCTTAGTTAATGCTTTAAACGGCATTACGTCATGCCAGTTCTTAATGTTTCATGAGATATTAATTAATGCATGAAGTAATGCACAAATCATGCATTAATTCATGCATGAATTCATGATAATTAATGTACCATTATTCTAAAGTGTTACCAAAACGTTTGAAATCCTTAACTGATTTTTGAATATGTCATATTATATTCCTCAGGACCTTCTGAATCCAATGTGATGTGACATCACGATCTGTCTACATAGATTGTCCGCCGTTTTGAATTTAATACAAAAACGTCTTTCTAGTTTCTCTCAAATATTGTCTGATATTTGTGAAAATTGGTATAAGTGTTCTTTGGATCAAGTCTCACATAGTTACTTCATGGGATTTTAGATTTGTCAAACAGTTGCGTAATGACAGGCTTTCAAAGTCGGTGGCAAAGCCTTATAATAGGAAGTGGAGGCATCTAAAGACCAAATATTTTTTAAGAATGCCTGATATATTAAGCATCACCATGACGATCATGCTTAATAAATTGTAATTAATGATGATTTTCTATATAAAAGCAGTCCATTTACACTGATGCACTGCGTCTTACTTTCCACTAGAAAGCAAGGCAGCTGCCAGCCTCGAACAACTTGCTTGCGGTGGGCTATTACGGCTATTTTGCCAGTGAATATAGTGCCACTTCAAATGTATTGGCAGGGAGTAAGTAGCCTAACATACATAAAGAAGTTGGTTAAAACTTGTTTAATTTTACGATTGCTAGGACGCATTTTTTCAATATCTTTGATTCAGTTCAAAACTCGTCAGCACTACAGTCTGTGGTGCGACATCAGTTTTCATTGCAAAGCATTCCTACATCTTTCAAAATGCATGAACTCAAAACCATAATAGGCCTAGGCTCAGGGGCGGCACCAGAATATTTTCAGTGGAGGGGCACAGGAGGGGCAAGAAGAAAACGGGGGGGCACTTAAATGCTGTAATTCTTCTTAAACTGATCATTCAATTAAAATAGGGGGGGCACATGCGATTTCTGGGGGGACACATGCCAGTCCATGCCCCCCCATTGGCTCCGCCCCTGCCTAGGCTATCTGCAAATTTTGGCAAATATGCACACTACTTTCAGAAGTTAGGCAACGTTCAAACCCTATTTGCTTGCCTTTAAGGCTTATAGCATATATATGCTATAGGCCTACAGAATTCAATAATCTCAATATTTCTCTGGCCTATGCAGCATATAAGAGATTGCTCGTTATACCAATGGCCTATCAATTTGTGGCCAAATGAAGGAAACTATATGGTTTACTAGAGTATAATATCTTGAGTTGCATTTTAACTGTTGTCTAGCAGTGTAAAGTGAATTCAGTGTTGTATAATGCTATGTACAATGTTTACTAGGCTGATAGTGATAAGAATACATTCTTATGAATAGGCTTAGTACTTAAATTACTTGTACTTGTAATTGTTTATATCATTATGGTATGCCTTAGCATTGTGTGTGTGCAGAGTCTGCCTGGTGGGGCGAAGGTTCTATCAGGTGACTGCAGTTTGTCAATAGCTTTGTTATTGCCACGGTGCCACCTTTGGGTGTGGGTGTTATGGAGAAGAGGAGGACCTATGATCTTCGGTGCCCAGGGGCCCCTGGGGTTACTAATCTGGCCTTGCTGAATATGGCTGCTTGAAGCTATATTTATTATTATTATTATTATTATTATTATTAAGGGCCTAGCCACAAAGTGGTGAAGCCCTTATTGTTATTGTACATTTTGTTATTATTATTAAGGGCCTAGCCACCCTAGGAATGAAAATGTATGGTAGATCAAGAGCTTTGCATTCCGGCTCAGCACTTTTTTCATCACAACAGTGTGGTAAAGTAAATGCAGTACCACCACAGCTTCTCTGATTCTCCGACCAATCTCCCACTGCATCCAGAGATACTTGAACTTCTTTACTTGGGATTAAGTCTCATTCCCTACCCGGATATATGATAATGAAATAGGGTTTACCCTAGGGAGACCATAATTTATGTTTTTCACAGTGACGGGACCACTTAGTTATCCAATGAGTGTTGAAACAGGGAACATAAACTCCCACTTAGATAAACTGAGCACTGAGACTGAGCACTTTTTCAAACAAATTTCTAACTACTGTAACTTAGGGCTGCACAAGTAATCGCATTTCAATCAAAACCGTGATATGACCTTGTGCGATTATGTAACCGCAAAAGCCTGCGATTATTTATAAATAATCTTCACACACTGCATGTAGTCAACCTGCGCCTATTACCTCCGCGCGAGGGTAAGACGGTCTAAAACCAGTTAAAAGTCTGTCTATTCACACGCTTCACTGCCTTGATACAGAGCACAACGTGTTATAGGACTACCGTAAAAACCACGCCAAGCAGCTCTTAATTGACATTGCATGAAGCTGGCTTGTGCATCTACTGGTATCTATTTTCATCCCTTATCAGCTCGGTTCTTAGATTCGGCAGCCGAGCTAATTACTTAATTCTGGGTTTGTTACTTGTTGTTTGTGAATTTACAGTAGTTGTAACTGCAGATTTTAGGCATGTTACATTTTTATGCAGAAGTCAGAATGACGAGGCAGATTGAATATGACTTTCAAAGCAATCACTTGTTTTCTACCCCATGTTCTATTGTGTGATTATCTTGCTTAAAGTTTGATTAAAACTTTAAGATAGGCCTATTATAATTATTTTGATTCACACAAGCAGGCGAGGCTGAATTGGAGCAAAAGAAAAATGCAATATGTTCTTTGGCGTTATTTCGGGATAAGCAATGTTGACCAGAGAGATAGACAACAGGTTCGACCCGCCAAGGAGAATCTGTGGATGTCCAGAATGGCCCGTCAAAGTTATGACCGCGGCAGTCCAAGCTGGCGCATGGTGCAGAGCACCATGCAAAAATAACATACAGGTAAAATATAGTCTATTGTATTAGCCTGTAATCAGATAATTAATTCAATTAAGCCTGTGTTCTCTTTAAACACAGGCTTAATTTAATTAATTATCTCTTTAGGATATACTCTACTATGCTGTATTGTATCTTTACATAGAAAATATTTTGTTTTATTAGTTTGCTGCTATATTTAAAACAATAGTACATAGCACTTTTAAGCTTTGATAACAAAGGAAACAAAATGATGAGCGCTGCTTACTATATCTTAATCTAAAGTCTAATCTACTAATCACAATATTACTTTCTGGTACGGTCATATATCTACATGCAAAAAACAAGAAGGCGCAGAAGAACTATCAGCATCAATAGACAATCTCTAAGTAGTTAACAAATGCATGTTAATTTTATTTTAAGCAAAACTGAATGGATGTTTTTATTTTCTTTGTTTTATTTTTCTCTCTCTCCAAGACTGTAAATATAGATCCAGACCCAGATGTTATGGTAGCAGGGAGAATACTATATGTGGTGCATGGATGAATATTTTGGCATAATAATGGATTCACAAACTCACATTCAAAACCCAAATTCTAATTTGGAAAATTGTAGATAGAAATTTGGAACAATATAATTACAGATGCCCAATGTTGTACAACAATGCCATGATTATATCTCACAAATTTCTGCATTACCAATTGGACACAAATAGGTAACAATCCTGTGTAGCATTTTGATGGGCCGAAAGGTTTGAAAAGTGCTCTATAAATGCAGTCCATTTATAATGTACCCCCCCCCCCCTCCTCCCTTCTTTCACACCACTCACCTTGGGTGGAGACTGCCGTTGTGTAGATGATCCCTGCTTGCCGGAGACAGCTGTCTGAAGTTGCAAGTGGTGTGTGCTGAGGCCTGTTGTGACCAGCATGGGACGTAGAGCCCGAGGGATGAACTCGGGGGCAAGAGGATTAAGGACATAAGTCTTCTTGAGCTCCAGAGCCTCCAGCTGAGTCCTGATCTGCCCGATGGTGATGCCATGCAGGCTTTCATTGGAGTGGCAGATGAAAATGAAATGTTCCCAGAACTTCCTGGTAAAACAATGAGAGAAGAGACACTGATTATCAAATATATAAAAGTAGTTTGTATATTTGTATATGTATAAGTAGGGTTGGGTACCGAAACTCTGTTCCAAGTTTGAACCGAATCCAAAATGGCAAGAACCGGGTACCTTTAAAATAAATACAATTTCGGTTCTGCTAGTCGGTTCCAAAATACGATTTAGTTATTAGAAAGAGCTTTAGCTGATACGTAGCCATCTGCCTATCACACTGTACGCATCATTGCTGCAGTGTATTTCAGAACCTAGCAAACATTTACATCGACAGTGTGAAAGTGTGGTTTCACTTTAAGAAAAAAAAGCAAACAGGCCAGAACTGACGAAAAACTTCATTTCTTGTTTCTTTCCTAACCCACATCCATCCGGTCAACTTCCTTATATATGACAAAAGCGTTCACAACAAACATTTGCATGTTCTCCCCGTGTCTGCGTGGGTTTCCTCTGGGTGCTCCGGTTTCCCTTACTATCTAAAAACATGTTAGTTTCACCCTCCAGCCAGTGCCATCTGACCAGTGACAATGACTTCAATCTGGAGTTGGTCCCCGGGCGCTGTACAGTGACTGCTCACTGCTCCTTTGAGGGATGGGTTAAATGCAGGGAATTAACTTTACATCCATCTTCATCCGCTTATCCGGAGTCGGGTCACGGCAGCAGCAGCTTCAGCAGGGGACCCCAAACCTCCCTTTCTCGAGCCACATTGGAAATCTCTGACTGTGGGATCCTGAGGCGTTCCCAGGCCAGTGTGGAGATATAATCTCTCCACCTAGTCCTGGGTCTTCCCCGATGCGTCCTCCCAGCTGGACGTGCCTGGAACACCTCCCACTAAGGGAAGCGCCCACGGGGCATCCTTACCAGATGCCCATACCACCTCTGGCTCCTTTCGACGCAAAGGAGTAGCGGCTCTACTCTGAGTTCCTCACAGATAGCTGAGCTTCTCACCCTATCTCTAAGTGAGACGTCAGCCACCCTTCTCAGAAAACCCATTTCGGCCGATTGTACCCGTGATCTTGTTCTTTCGGTCATGACCCTTCATGACCATAGGTGAGGGTAGGAACAAAAATTGCCCGGAAGATTGAGAGCTTTGCCTTCTGGCTCAGCTTTTCGTTACAACGGTGCGGTCAAGTAATTGCAATACTGCTCCCGCTGCACCGATTCTCCGGCCAATATCCCACTCCAATGTCCCCTCACTCGCGAACAAGACCCCAAGGTACTTTATAACTGATCAAGTTATTTTCATTCAAGAGTACAATGTGATATGCTCAAACATACCTTAAAAGGGGGGAGGAGTTGCTATCTATGTTAAAATCAAGTTCATAAACAAAACAACAAACAAACAAAAAATGCTTGCGCTTAATGCTGAGGTATCTAAATATTGCAATCTCACAGTCGTTGCTTGCTATAGACCTCTGTCAACTTTATGGTGAAGCTAGCCTATAGTGAGGTACTAATTGTTAGGGATCTAAACTTGGACTGGTTAAAGCCTATGTCTGACAATATTAAGGGATACTGTAATTCAATTAATTTCACTCAGTTGATAAATACTTTCCTGTTAAAGTTTCCTGTTAAATCTAGTTTTATTGACGTCTTCATAACTAATGTTCCACATAAATAATCCATTGGTATATGTTGTAATGATATGAGTGACCACTGTGATATTGCAGCGGTAAGAAATACTTAGAAAGACAAAACCCTGCTTTTTGCAAAATCATTTTTACAAACATTTTGCTGAAGCATTTTTATATGATTTATTGGAGTATGATTATAACAGGATTGCTATTATTCCTGATGTTGAGTTGGCTTAGATCTCTTTCTGCAAATATTTCCATGAAATAAACAAACATGCCCCACTAAGGACCTATAGAATTAAAGGTAAGGTTAACCCTTGGTACTCTGAGATATAAACTCACACGTGAGAGCAACCAAGCATGGGCCTCTGCTAGAAGAACTCATTTACAATCTGATTGGTTCAGTTTTAGGGTACTAAAGAAATAAATGTACTGCTCTCATAAAAAAAATTGAAATCAGAGGACTACCTATCTGCCTCAACCGTAAATCTCAATGACCCTTTTAACAGCTTCCTTAAATGAACTGCTGGAAAGTGCTAGATTGAAATATTTCACTCAGCTAATATCCTCAAATAAGAAAAAACCCAAATTCGTGTTTGATACCATTAATTCAATTAAGTAATGCATTCCTTAACTTCTTTTTGGATAAGATTAGAGATATCAGAGAAAGTATTTTACCACCACCTGCCTATAACAAGGAATATATTATTTCATCTAGGTTAGATTATCGCAACAGTCTTTTTACTTGTCTCAATAAGAAAGCTTTATCGCCTCCAGATTGTTCAAAACTCTCCTGCGAGGCTTTTAACACGCACTAGAAAAAGAGCACATATCACACCTTTTTTAGCTTCACTTCACTGGTTATCAGTGCATTTTAGAATGCATTTTAAAAATGTGGTTCTTACTCTTAGAGACCTACAAGGAGAAGCGTCCCCTCACATCTCTGACCTGATACAGCTGTGCACGTCCTCTCGTAATCTTAGATCAACAGGTCAGAGATTTTTAATTGTTCCCCATACAAATTTTAAAACTAGAGGGGACCGTTTTTTTCAAACAGTGGCACTTAGGTTTTGGAATGCATTGCCCCTTTTTTTACGCTGTTTGGATTCAGTGGAAACTTTTAAAACACAACTGAAAACTCTTTTATTTAAAGAGGCTTTTAGTTAGACTGTAGGATGGTGAGGCCGGTCCGACGTGTATTTCTGTTTATTTGCTTTTGTTTGGTTATGAGAGGCACAAACTGTTTATTCCTACACCATTCACCTGATTTGGATGTAAATGCCCTCAAAATAAAGCTGAAAGTCTGCAGTTAAAGCTCATCCTGTTCATTTAATTTCAAATCCATTGTGGTGGTGTATAGAGCCAAAAAGATTAGAATTGTGTCGATGTTACAATATTTATGGACCTGACTGTATACAGTAGCCTACAGTACAAAAACATCTGTTAATGTTAGCACATACCATTAGCCCTTAAGCTAGATATATAGCAGCTGTTCAGATAAGTTGCTAACCACAATAACATGGTTGGCAATTGTTGAATTTCTTACATCCTGTGATAAATGATCATGTATTTTCAGTCTCCAAATGCCATAGTGTATGAAGGGTCAGGCATCCTACCGTAGCCTACTATCGTAATGTAGTGATTTGCCGTTAATATGTAGTTGTATTAAGTACAAATGTCGGCATAAATTAACTGGGCAGATGCGTGCAGATTCTAAGATACAAAATACAGTTACAGTACGGTAGAGGTAGGGTACCGAACTCGGTACTTTTAAGAGTATCGACCGAATTACGTTGGTACTACCGAGAACCGATTGAGATTAAATGAAACGGTACTAGATTTCGGTACTTTAGCGCACATAAAGAGAGAAACGCGAGCAAGATTACATCATCCCTGCACAGCCTGCAGTGTGTTAAATGTTTAACACAATCACAGCTACCATGAGCCAAAATAAATTACAGGTTTACCTTTTTACAGTACTTTACTCCCACTTGTCATAGATTACATTTATCCAGTTGCTGGCTGCAGGAGTTTCTATAAAAAAAAATTTAAAAAGTTCTGGCCTATTTATAGATTGCTCAATTTTCGCTGTGCCTTTGAGACTAAAGGAGTTTTCAGTATCTACTCTTCATGTTCATTGGATAAATAGCTCTTTATTTTAGCGCGTTACGCATCTATCATTCTGGAAGTGAATCGTAATATGCGCGATCCCATCAAGGGGACCCAATCACGGCACAAAATCGCTTACACCTCTTGGCAAAACATTGTCGGCAGTTCGTGTAAAACATTACGTAGTTGCAGTTAAGACTGGAGCAGTGAGATAAACAGACGCTGTAGAATCAACGACAGAAAACTCTTGCATGATATTTATGATAGAGCTAACCTGACATGCCAGAGGAATTGTTGTCACAAGTAACAGCGAAATTAAACGGAAGCTCACAAGATCATGTTGGTCTCGCAAGGCTGATGGAGCAGGAATTAGGTCACGTCTTCGGTTTCAGATCAAACTAGGCCTATTGTTTATAGCGGCAATACTTACAACGTCCTCATTTCGGATTTAACCCTGTAGGGTACAACTACATTTTAAGTCACTATGAAAGTGTGCCACGCTAACTTAAGATAACGTATTTCTGCTTCGGAGAATGTAGTTCATACACAGCATAGACACTAGCAGGGTAGGGGGCGTTCAATAAACCTGAGGGAGGCACAGTTAAATAATGCTTACATTAGGCTGTAAGCTAAAGCAGAACTCCTAAAGCATGTTGTTTGTACAGAGTCAGTCAGGCAATTTTTTTCCCTAGGCAACATTAAATTAAATGAATACAAATTATTATTACAAAGAGGACACACACATTACACATAATAGATGATTGGTGACGGCAACTGGCACCTTCATTGTTATTTTGAGAAATTTTCTCCGGGAACCATCACCTTATCGTGGTTAAGAGGTTTGGGTTCCCCCATGAACCTGTGGGCTGTGTTGTCTGGAGCCTTGTACTCCTGGTAGGGTCTCCCAAGGCAAAGTAGTCTCAGGGGAGGGGCCAGACTAAGAATGTTTCAGAAGACCCCCATGAAGAACTTGAAAAGAGTAGGAGTTACCCTGCCCGGAGGAAGCCCAGGGCCCACGTCTGGAGCCAGGCGGAGTCTGGAGTTCAAGTACCTCGGGGTCTTGTTCGCGAGTGAGGGGACATTGGAGCGGGAGATTGGCCGGAGAATCAGAGCAG
>JAODLL010069869.1:0-16827 GCA_026546735.1 Forbesichthys agassizii | reverse complement strand
CTCTCTCTCTCTCTCTCTCTCTCTCTCTCTCTCTCTCTCTCTCTCTCTCTCTCTCTCTCTCTCTCTCTCTCCTCTGACCTTGTCCACACGCTCTATTCTCTCGCCGTTGTTATCTTTCACTTGTTTGTTTACCTCGCCCCCTTCTTCTCTCTAACTCTCTCCCGCCCTCCGCTCTCCCTCTCCCTCTCTCTCTCTCTCTCTCTCTCTCTCTCTGTCGGGCTTGATGAATGGAGTCTCTGGACTGTGAGCACTGTTGCCTCCGCTGGGTTTAGTAGCCAATAGCTAGCCGGCCCGCCTCAGCGTCTGTGTGTATGTGTGTGTGTATGTGCGTGCACGTTCAGTACATGTGGCTAGATGAGGCATGTGTGTTCATAGGTGTGTGTCTGTAACACAGTAAGTCTGTGAGTGTGTAATAGGCTTTGCTATATAGGAATGTGCCATGTCAAGCTTGAAACCATATTTGAAGTAGAACTGTGACACAGCAGGCAAACAGACAGGCAGACGGACAGACAGGCAGATGGACAGACAGGCAAATGGACAGACAGGCAGGCAGGCAGGCAGGCAGACCGGATTGCAGGCAACCAGGCAGGAGATCAGATAGGCAGCAGGCAAACAGACAGACAGACAAGATGGCAGGCAGACAGACAGACAGACAGACAGACAGACAGACAGACAGACAGACAGGATGACAGACAGACAGAGTGGCTGCCTGTTCCCTGCTGCCTCCATATATCCAAACAGCTGAGCTCCTTCCACACCATGGAGAGTCCCGTGAGAATCGCTGGCACCGCCTGATGAATGCCCCCCATCCCAAATATCCCAGAGGGTCTAGCCATACCCTTTTACCCCCAGCAAACACTTTAAAACACCACTGGAAATAGCCCGGCGACATCGCCCCCCCGCCCCCCACACCCGAGGTATTCCACGGTGCTTTGAGTCGTCTGAGTTCTCCCTTTGGGAAAAGCCGTGCCTGGAAAGCCACTCTGCCACAGGGATGCAAATCAAATGGTCTCGGCCTCCGCTCAACCCCCCCCCCATCTCATCCCTAATGCATAAAGTCTGCTGGGGGCAACTGACTGCTGATCCAAGGTTTACTTTGCCCCCTATTAATCATACATGCGCCGCAACACATTGCCATGTTGTCCAAACAAACACCGTTGGCCTTCCCCGCTCCTCGTGAATGAAGAGAGATCGTAGAACGAGACGAGCTGCCGGGACCTGCCTGGTGGGGCGCCACCCCCAACCGCAAAGCTGTTTGAATAGTCGGTTGCAGACGATTGCAGCGCTGACTTGTTAGAGGTGAATAGTCACGGCTGTGACATGCTTATGTGTCCTTGTTGACAGCAAGGCAGACTGGCTTAGCACACTGTAGAGTAACACTGTAATAGTAGACACGTACTGTATGATTAGTCAAAGAATTGACGAGCTGAACTAATCTATTTTTCCTTTGAGTCAGTAATAACTGCAAATATACCGTCTTTTTACGCAGATGGTATATTCGCGGTTATTTTTCCTGCATGTCTGAGCGCCCGATTTATTGTTCCTAGCAGACAGGGGATGTTTTTTTTTCTCTCTCTCTCTCTCGTCGCATTTTGAATTGTTCACACCTGTGCTGCCATCATTCCTTTTCACCACTCCAAGAGATCTCCTGTGTGGTTTAGGGAGCCGATAATGGCGCTCGCAATTAGGGGTTCAGTTCTCAATGGGCTCATTTTGCCTCAGTGCAGGCAATCAGTACGCACTACTTTGCATATAGTAAAAACATGTGGTTAACACTAGGGTAGGAAAGGTTACTTTCCAAACATAGTCATTGCAGACTAGCGATGGTATAGTTTATCTTTGCCAGTCGCCAATAGTTTATAGTCATAATTCGACAGTATAGTAGTACAGTATAGTAGGTTAATGACATTACACCCGTATAAATTACACTATACTGTTATTAACCTTATCTAACCCTAAAATCTGTATTTATCTTGTTAATTGTAGTGGTTATGCTAACCGTCATAATCATAAAGTCAAAGGGCCCTCTTTCCCTTTAAACGTAATTCCAGGGTCAAATACAACAACATATTACTTTGTTTTCAGACAAACTAATCATCCCTTTTAACTGTAGCATATGACAGTTAATCTTTTTGCAGTTAGATTAATTCAATCCCATTTGCACAGTCAGTTATCTGAAACTCCATTTACTTGTCAGGGCATTCTCATCGTGTACGCAGCCCTTTATATATCACAGGGTGTGTGTTCAATATCCCAGGCCCACAGGGCTTGACACATCGCAATCAGTGTTAATCACGGTGTATAAAAACGTCTGGAAGAATGTATTCGCTGTAGATATTATTGAATATCCTTGCTTCTGTTTTTGAGCCCCATGTTCAGCACATGTCCCGCTATAGCCTCCTATTCTCAGTTTGACGACATAACGTACTTCATGGTACAGTAGATCATGTACACACCATATTCCTATTAGAAATGATCTACAATGTACAAGATATGCTCGCATTGGAAGCTAAGACATACATACAGTATGGCTGTGCCGAATACCATTTTATAGGTCTCGAACACTTGACGGTATTTCCGAACGAGTATTTGAATACTCTCTCAAAAATACCATTAAAAACACTCAACTATAATTAAGAAGAATAACAGAAGTGATCTTCCGTTACTAGTTTCAGTGAGCACACATGTAAACATAGTCGTGCACTCAAATTGTCCACTTTAATTGACACGTCAATTCAGCCAGTCAGAGCTGTCCAATAGCATGTAACTCCTGTATAAGCCAATAAGAGTGTGTTGAATGAATAGCCTCTCTCATTTTACAAACAAAGCCAATTGCAATCAATGGTGTTGACACAGTGTAGGGTAAGCAATTACATTTCAACATGTGGGTTTATATGGAGACAGTAGGGATTAATGGGAAATCATGCATGTATAATATGAAAAACCGAATACTTGAATACCAATTTTTAAATCGAATACATACCCAACGAATGAAATCCCGAATAATCGAATATTTGGGGCCAGCCCTGTCACATACGGTGTTATCACAGTATGATCATTAATTATGTACATATAAACTGAAATATTTTCAGTCAAGCATTTACAGTTATCATAGTAAATTCAGTTGTTTTTTTTTAGAATAAGGGAAATAACTGTGTGCTAATTATTGCTGTAGTCACACACTGGTATTTACTACCTTGATACTGGGGCAGGAATCAGGATTAGTTTCGCAGAGCCAGCCTTTACTTACTGTATGTAAAGTCTGAGATATAGTCTGGCATCAAGACCCGCCTGCATGACAACAGAGGTATTTTGATTGACATGCACTATGACCAAATACAGCACGAAGCTCAATGACCAAGTCGGACATTAAACTTACGCAGAGGAATTTGTTGGGAAACTTGACATGACTGGCTGTTTGCAGGTTTTGTGAATCAATACACAGAGAAGCAAAGTGTATCAATAACTTATTTAAAACTAAGGGTTAAAACAATGACTTTCCTGAGCTTTTTCCCCCAATTCCTTAAACTTAGCTTTAAAAGTAGGTAAAAAAAAAAAAAAAATGATACCCTTGTTCCAAGCGGATGGGGCTGAAAACTGAAAAGCTGTTTTTCCTAAGTCAGTAGGTGCTCTACAAAGCCAAGTCTAGAATTGTATTCTTCATGCGGTGTTATACAACAGTATAACATCGGATGTTAATTAATCCTAGCCTCCCTTGCATGGAATCAACGCTGTAAAATTGAGCTTTTGATAGGTTAGACTAAATATGTCTGGCTCTGATGCTTGGTTGGAGTTGCGAAGAGCAATAGTGATTATGCCGATAACCTAACCAATTATGTAATATGCAATAGTTTTTGATTATTTGTATTCCCTGATTAAATAATAAGTTCCATGTCTCATGAGCGACATGCATTATGTTGGAAATGAACGGAAATGAAAAATATGAAACTAATTGGAACGATGGTGCTCTCTCTCTCTCTCTCTCTCTCTCTCTCTCTCTCTCTCACTGAGTGTTGCTTGTGCTCTGTATTAATATTTCATCTAAAGTTCAGTGCTTTCTGCTTCAATAGACTGTAAAATCACTGCTGGAAACATTGCTCTCAGTCACATTCCTCTCTCTCTGTCTTTCTCTTTAGCTCTCTCACTCCTTCACTCTCAGGCCCATGTCATATTTCTCCCATTTTTCTTTCCTTGAGCTTGGTTTCACATTGTACCTTTCATTCTATCCCCCCAACACCTTCTTTCTGCCGTCTCGCAGGTGGAAATGAATGTCACTCGAGCCTCGCTGGTGTGTGCCGGTCACAAACGCGACTTTTCTTTTTTTAAGGTGGATCAACCAAGGCAGACAAGACAGTTTGTCGGTTGGTGAGCCATCAGTCCATCAGCAAGGCGAAAGCCTTTTAGCCGCCTGAAATCCACTGAGACTTGGGCGAGAGAGTCGGCGCTTTGCATTCACTCGATAACCTCGCCAGGGGTTTACCATTGTATTATTCATAAAGGCGTCCGAGGCGGAGAACGGAACAATGAAGTTAGAGAGTAATTTTAATAACTCTTATTTGCCTGCTATAAAGCGCTGCTGTGCGTTGGTGCGCCAGGATGAGGTACGGGCGCTAGCGCGGGGCCAAGTGAGCGAGCACGCGGCCAGTTAGCGCTCTTGGGCCACACATAGGCGCGCACATGCACGTACTAAAGAAGGCACCGCACACATACCCCCTTCTCCGCTAGTTAGGGCATTAGCGCAGGCTTGCATTGCTATTGGCCTAGCTCTGCGCCTGGCTAGCGCGCTAGCAATACACCATGTTTTATTAACTCACTTCCCCCCGGAGGCAGTTTGCGAAACAGGACTACGGCGTGCGTCGTTATTATTAACCCCATTTGATGGAGCGCCGAGGTGGAAGCTGTCAGTCACTCAAGCGGCGTGCCTTCGCACACGGTGGCAGCGAGACGAGCCTAGCCAGCTCTCCTCGTTGCCTCAAATGTTGTTCCCTTCTCTCTCATGCGTCAGTGCCTGCGGTGGGTCGAGGAGACGTCCTCTTTCTGCGTCCCTATTTCATTCCTCGCTTCTCGCCTTGCATCCTTATTTTATTCCCGTTCTCTTCCCTTCCTTCCATACTTTCTTTTTTCTCCCACCTTGCCTTCCTTCGTTCGTTCACTTCTCGCTTCCAATGTTTGTTTGTTCAATCAATCATTCCCTTTTATTTCCTTCCCACCTCAACATATTCCTTCCTTCCTTCGTTTTGTCATTTTGTCTCTTTCCTTTTGATGTTCCTGCCCTCCTTTTTTCATTCTTTCTCTCATTTGTTTGTCCCCTCCTCCCTTCCTACCTCCCTCCATCTTCTCTATTTCCTATAAGCCTCTCTTAAGTGCCAGTGGCTGCGTGATGGACTCTGGCTAAACACATGCAGATTTTATTCAGCCTATTTTCAAACAGTGCGTGCGCTTTAGCAAACTAGACACTTTTTTAATGACTCCCCTAACTCGATGCATTCCGCCACTCCACCCCTGTGCCCCCACCGCCGATAAGATGCGGTCGGGGTCGTGTTTCCACCTCTCCTATTATTTATTTTGTATATTCCCTCCATCAGTACCCAGCCCCTCTTTTCTGTATAAGTACCGCTAAATATTCTCAGCCCCCTCTCTCTCTGTGTTTTTTCCTTTCTCCCTCTCACTTTCCCGCCTTTTCATATTGCTCCCTAACAGCCGACCGCGCTCCAAGTCGCTCTGCCTCTCAACTCCGAACCCCCTGCAGGGTGTCACTCATAACGCCAGCCCTGTTTCCTTCCTCCTCCTGTATTTAAACCTGTATTAATCTGCAGACGCCCTAATTAACACCGCCGCCTGTCACTTCGTTACACTTCCACACTAATCCCTCCGCCAGTCCCTTTCATCCAATCACAGACTCTGGCGTTGCCCCCCCCCCCATCCGCCCCTATTCATTCCCCGCCACCGCAGGTGTGCCGGCTTCAGAGCCGTGCCGCAGGTTTCAAGGGAGGGGAAGGCTTACACCGGTACGATTGTGAGAGAGGTTAGACGAGAACGGGCGGAGAACAGGGGGGAGGAGGGTGGCTGGTCTATAGAGTGCTGCAGCGCAACGCAGGAGGGGCCTTTCAAATCTCTCTCTCTCTCTCTCTCTCTCTCTCCCTCTCTCTCTCTCTCCCTCTCTTCCCCTCTCCCTCTTGTGGGTGTGGTGTGTGTGCTCACAAAGGTCTGTCTCTCTCTCTCTCTCCTTCTTGTGTGGTGTGTGTGTGTGTGTGTGTGTGTGTGTGTGTGTGTGCGTGCTCATAAAGGTCTGTCTCTCTCTCTCACAGGTGGAAATAATGTATCTGACGTGTGATGCCTGCTCATCGTCGGTGTGAACAGCGAGCTCGTAATGACAAGGCCTATTTTACTGGCCACATCACACCCCTGTCCCCTCAACACTCCCACGCGACAAGTGATTGGGTCGTGTTCCGTAGTACGCTCTGACAGGAGCAGCCCTTCCCTGTCGCCGCGCGCAACTACCGTACAGCGGTGCCAGGCAGCCATTGTTCTCCCCCTCTGTCCGGCACCACTGCGCCAATCTCGGTAGACGCCGTGGTCCAGATGCAGTTTCATGTGCCGCTTGTAAACAATCCCTCTGTCTCGTTAGCAGGACGCCTGCTCGCTGTTTGAGTTGCCTCAGCTTCAGCCTGCTGGCGCCTGCGTCTGTCCCAGATGGTGGGCTGGTATAGTCACGCAGTAAAACTGGCAGTTAGCGGTGATACATTGGCACAGGCGCTCCCGTTTGGTGGGCAGACCCTGTGGACGGGCCCAATCCTGCAGCATGTGGATCTGCCTCGGGTCACCAATGCGTGCCTTGTAGTGTAACGCAGTGGCTTTGTTTATAGGGCGGCGATACGGTAATTGGATGTGACGTGAAAGATGTTTTATGTTGTGTACCACCACCGCCGCCGAAATAACAATTTTGAAATGCTTTGGAAAGCATGGCCAAATAGACTCCAGCAGCCTATGGCTAAGTGACCTTTAATTACCTATTACTGTACACAGATATATGAGTTATTATGACATTGACTCCATTAAAACTAGCTATTAGGCTCTGAAGAAATATTTTTAAGCAGTGGGAAATGCCCCTTAGGAGCATCTACAGTGCCTTGAGTAAATTAGATAGAGAATAGCAGGAGGTAGATGCAGCATTGTAGTTGCACGGGCGGTTGTTCACCGGGAGGTAAATGAGGTAAGACAGAAGTGTGGTTAAAGAGCAGTCTGAGAGGTAGCATATGGTCCAAAGGCTTCTCCCTGGCCCTTAAGAGGCCACAGCAGCACAGTTTACTGCTAGTAACACAGAGGCCTACTGCCTGTTAGTTGTGCTTGGGAATTGCTGCAATACCCCGCAAGCTAGCAGCTCACAGTTCAGAGCATCTAGCTATTAAAAGAGAAACTACTGTCACCAGTCAAATGTGTCATCTGTGTTAAGTTTGGAATAGGCAGAAATGCATATGCTGTGACTGTAGCTATTCCAAAAAAGGAGGTGTTTTCTGTTTTAGAGTGAGGTAAGGTTTATTTGAGTCCCTTTTAAAATGGCACATCTTGCGTTCTCTACGAGTCAACAAGTGCATGTGTACATATGTGATAAACATACATGACGAATACTGCTGTATAGTTTATGGTATATGACGCCTGCATGCTTCATTTTTACGCAATGGGAGAAATGTGTAGCCTGGCCCCGCCCGACTATTGCTCTCAGGTCAATTTGTTTTTGTTGAGATTATAGTCTGGTTGGTGGGCCAATCAGGGTGGGTTTAGTGAGATGATGTTGAAGTCAAGCATGTTTTGATCATAGACCATATATATACAGTATATACTGTATAGCTATATATATGCATAAACCCTCTGTGACATCAACACAGATATCCTGTAACGTAACACATGAGTGCTGCTGGAGGTTATGGAGGGCTTGGTGTGTGTGTGTGTGTGTGGGGGGGGGAGGGGGAGGCTGGAAGGTCCTATGTTGCCATCCTTGAGGTGCCCAGTCTGTCTGTAAGCATCCTAGACCAACCATATTTTTTTTTCAAGAAAGGATTTTAACGCTGCGCTGTAAACATAGACTTCCTTCCTCTTGCAGCCAGCCTCAAGCGGCCATTCGATGAACTGCAGGGTTTTGCGCTCATGCCCTGTATTCATCTTGTCAGCACGGGAGCTTCCGAAATGGTGGGATTGCGAGATGAGGCGATCAAAACAGTTGTATTGGTGATTGGTTCAGCGCTGTCCAATAGAATCAAGAGTAAAGGGAGGGCTGCGTCCAGTAGGAGGAAAACGTCTGCGAACACGTCTCAATGGAGCGTGGCCAGACCATATTGACGTGAAGTGAATTTTAGGTGTGGTTACACCAGGCTAAGAAATGCGGTCTCTGAAATGGATTGCTTTTCCTTTATTGCACAGGAAAATGAAATGTTGACACTATTGATTTTTTTGCGCCCATCATATCAGTCTCCCTGCCTGTGTTACTCACGGCCCAAGGGCTCTCTCTGTGTTACAGTGGGTTGTGTTTAATATCCAATTCGTGTTTGTGTTACACCCAGAGTGGACATTTTTAATAGTCACCCACTGCTTTCACTATGGCCAAGTCCCAGGGGAAATAAGGCTGGTCGTTGAATGAGCCAATCAATGCCAATTCCAGGCTTGCACTGGGAACAGCTATATGCATTCTAGAAACACCTGATCTATCTATACACCTAATCTGTCAGTAGAGCTGTATTACATTGTCTTGTCTGGCGGCTGCTATTTGTTCACAGAGTTCATATCATTGTTGTCGACGTTGTATCGTTATAATGACCTATTCTACAAATATATTACGTTTAAAGTTCAAACCTAATTCTAAGCAAATTGACCTTTCGCAATCCTCGCCCCCTTTCGCCTGTCCTCCTATAACAATCGAAGCGTGTTGTTATGTGGAAGAAGCTTCGTCAACTTTACCTTTTCCTGCATGTTTTCCTGTTTACGTTGCGTTTAGCATTTAGTAAACGCCAAAGAATTGTTTGACAACAACAGTTGTTTGCCAACTGCAACAGTAACTAAGGTGGGCGGGGTTTTGCGACGGGTCAGGTTGCATATATAGCGCATAGCAAATTGCTCTACGTGAAGCTCACCAGTAGGGATGCCAGCTGTAAAACTGGGACCTGTCGGTAGTGGGACTCGACTCAACGTGTCCTATATTGTCTCTGTGGAGCCTGTGGGCAGCCACAGTGCATGTGAACAACATGGAGACTTCACACGCGCCGGGGGTCTTACCTGGGGGTGGATAACATTCTGTCTGTGAGGCAACTCACCACTAAGCTTGTTTAGTGGTAAACTAAGGTTGTTTTGTGTGATCCTCTTGTTTACTGCTTGGTGGCGCTTGACAGATAAGACACCGATACCAATATGCTAGGTGCTGCTTCTAGGCATGTGGATATGCACATGTGGATATGCATGTGGATAGGCATGTGGATATGCGCATGTCATTTCAACGGGGCATGGCATTTTCAGTACATTATTAGTCATATTTATAAACAATTTAAATAATGATATGATGAAGTGTGTGTCTTGGGTGTCCTGGTTTCTGTTGTGTGTGCGTGTTATTAGTAAAAATAGGCTCTCTCTTCAACTGATAGTCCCAGAATAAACACCTGATTCGACGAACATATCCTGGAGCGTACAAGTGAGCTCATCTACATCTGACATGACCTAGATGTGGACTGGACTCGCTCCAATGCAGGCCTCCCATTGGTCGACGCTGTAGTGGAGCATGCTCCTGTAACGTAACGCATGAGCGCCGCTGGAGGTTATGGAGGGCTTGGGGGCTGTGTGTGTGTGGGGGGAGGAGGAGGGGGAGGCTGGAAGGTCCTATGTTGCCATCCTTGAGGTGCTCAGTTTGTCTGTAAGCATCCTTGACCAAGACACCTCTAATCTACCTGCTCCTTAAAACTTGCTTATGTGCTAACTGTAAATTGCGTTGGAGACGAGCATCTACTGGTGAAGTCTGACCTGTGTTTGTTTATTTATTTGTTAGGGGTGAAGAATGGGGGTGTTATTGGTGTTAACTGTAGAAGAATGTCAGTGTGAATGGCAGTGTCTTCTGTGGAGCATAGTGGCATTTGAAATCAAGTTGTCGGAAATACTAGCCAACGTGCGTGAATTACTGCTGCCTTTTTCCATGAGATAAACCAGTCTGGCATCTGGAAATGACCTGTGGATTATGTCAAATAGATGTAATGAACTTTATCTGCAGATGAATCAAGCAGCAGTCATGTGCATTGAGTTATAACATGCCAGCTTGCCGTTTCAACAGACACAGCGTAGTCTCGATGCATACAAAGTCAGATTTAACATTGTATTGTACCTCCTTAAGCTATTATCAAGCGTACAGCAGTGAATTTGCTGTTTTGTACCAGATTCTGTCTCCCTGAAGAGCTGTTTATCCTCTGCTTTGCCAGACCCTTTGTGTTTGTGCAATAGAGGTTTCTCTCAGGTTTACGGTCCATCTGCCTTACTCAGCTACAGTATAGCCAGTGTCAGATAGCAACTCTGTTCAATTGGTCCGGGCTGGTATTGGGTAAATAGCGAGGTATTGCTTTTACTTTGCCTCATTTTCTATAAATAGCATCGCCCTTACTATTGTCGGTGTAGTTTAGCTGCAGTATCTTTACAACACGTGCACACACATATATTGTACTATACACAAGCAACACTGTCCTACAGGGAGATTCAGGTTAAGAACTTGTGTGAGCACCAAAAATACACACACCGTCCTAGTGTAACGTGTCCTCTACATACCGCTTACCCAAGCGAATAGTGTCCAAGGTCCATAATGTGCTGCTTTAAGCGGCACTGTACTACACGAAAGAACGGCATGTTTAAACATGATGCCAGTAGGCACAAAACGAGACTGTTATCTTTATTGAATAATATAGAAATGGCTGAGTTAGAGAGAAATAAAAAGAAAACACAGAGAGAGACTTAAAACTTTAAATTACGTACAGAAGGCTGAGGCAAGGAAGATATACGGTATAATTCTTACTTTCTCTGTGTGTATGTTTCCCTGTTCTGTCTGTTTTTGTTAGCATTACCGCTTATTATTCATTCATTTGTTTGCAGCAGGTTTGTGGCCACAGTCCTTACCTGCCGTTTAGTAATATCTCAAGCTGAGCTTTCAAACTCTCTCTCTTTCGTTAATCTTTCTCCTCCATCCTCTCTCCGCTCTATTAAATTAAACGCTGCGTTATCTGAACGAGGCGCGCAGTATTGTAAATATTGGCACAGCGGAGGTGGGGAATACCAATTTGAAAACAGTTTATTAAAGGATGACTGAAAAAAAAAAAAACCCAGCTGACAAATGAAGCACATTAGCTATAATGAAATAACGGAATTATACTGTATCCCTTTACATCTCATCTCCTTTCGTTTTCCCTCCCCCTCCACTTGTCTCTCTAAGACATGTGGTCTTTCTCGGTGTCGGAGCTCGCCATCCCGGGAGCGGAGGTGGGTCGCATCTCGGCGACCGACGCCGACCTGGGTGAAAACGCCAAGCTGGAATATACCATCTTGGAGGGAGAGACGGGGGACACCTTCAACATCACCGGAGTGAACCAAGAGGCGGTCATCATTCTGAACAAGGTGGGGAAGGTTTGTCAGAAGATAAAGTGTATATATGGAGTCACCTTGGCTTATTTTGATTTTAGTCAAGTCACGCTACAGACTCAAGGGAATACAGGCCAAATTTGACATGGGAACAAACAACATCCCCATTCAATTCATGTATTTAGAGTTCGACTTTAGCAGTACGAATCCAGCAAGTTTACTATTAGCAATTTGGATGGAGAAGTTTCAAAAGAAGTTTTGAAACAAACTATTTCTGTTTAGCAGGTGTTAGCAGATGCTCGAACCTGGCAACATTACAGTACAATAGTTAGCTGTGATCAGGTAACTGAATGTCAGAGATTTCATGGAAAGTATTTTATTTGTTAATTTATATCGTAGCCCTTAATCCCTTTATAGTCTCAGTGGTCTGCACAGGCACATTTCACACAGCACTGTGACTGGTTAAAGGTATAATCAGCTATTGCATGTTAATTTTAAGATAATACACATTTTGTCAAATTAACAAATATCAAATAAAAAAAGAATACTTCTACACATTTCTGGCTCCGTAAATAGGAACACAAACAAAGTGGCGAACACCGGTCACAAGAACAAAGTCGTAGCACTACTCGAGTACTACACTTTGCTTCACAATGTGTTTCAATGTGTGAGGCGGGATATTGTTTTGATTTGAGCTCAAAGTTAGCAAGCGTTCTCGAGAATGACTAACCCTGCCATAAAATCCCTAGCATATTACTTACAGTCCTGCTTTGATTGTTAAAAAAGTGATTTGATTCACAGTCCATAGACCACAATATATGATTCCCTTACATTTCATTTTATAGCAGCAGTTTTGCAACAGGTGATTTAATTAATCCTACTGTTTCTGACAGATTCTGACTTGGCACCCCACAAATGAGTGTTTTCAAAGCTGTTTGACAAACGGTTTTCCCGGTTGATCTACTCTGTGTAAATGAGCTTCCTTTGAGCAATACTTCCATCTGTTTGCAGGCAATGGAAATTTTTGAAATCCCCTGACAAAACGTAATCAGAGCATGTGAATGCAAATATCTGCAACCGCTCGGCACTGTGTAATTTCCATCTGATATGTTTTGACCACAGTGTGAGATGTTTTGACTGGCGCCTTTTGGAAAAGGTTTTGATTGATATTCACATCTATTGCTTTCTTGAATGACGCCCAATCAATTTGAGTTCAGCATAGTGTTGGTTCCCATTTACAGTTTTACATAATCACATGGCTTTGAAGTGCCTGGGAAGGTAAATCCATGAAAAACTAATTTACTATTGTAAATACACACAGTCCAGTGTTTCATTCCAAAACTGAAAAGTGCTTAAATAAATCTGTCTGTCTTTCTCTCTACCGAGTTGATGCTGGAGCAATGCGTTTATGAAGTCTGCTGAAAGCAGATAACCTGCATATACTCAAAAGAACCAATCTCAAAGAATACGTCAACTTCCCACCCTAAAGTACGTAATATAGGCAGAGTAATTTGAATGTCTGTCTACTGTGTAACGTGTTGTCTAGTTTTCTAGCAGTGCTTCCTGTGTACCTAAACTTTATATCATCGATGCAATACAATACAATATGCAAATAAGAATACACACAACTACGTTGGCATTTACCATGGGCCCATTTAAGAGTCAACATGTCAAAGCAGGGTAAATACAGCCGCAGCTGTTCAAATTAATAATGGGCATGTTAGATTTACGTGTGCGCGATCAGCAAGTGTTGGTGATATTTGCTTATTGGCACACTTAATTTTAACATACTCATTATTCATTTCATAACACCCCTGTTTACCCTGCTATGATTCCCCTGTGAACAGAATTCCGTTTCAATTCCACTACCCTGTGCCTTTCATTTTCATTATGGACACGCCTCGAGACTCCCGTGCTTATGAAAGTGGGTGTGTGCGCCACGTTTGTGGGTGTGTGTGTGTGTGTGTGAGTGCGTGCGTGCTCGCTACGCATTAATAGCTGACAATCGCTCATTATCAGTGCTGCTTTAAGTATTAACATGCAGTGTGCAGGCAGAGAGGGGCCTTCCTCTTGCCTCATGTAAACTAGACTTAATTATGGTACGACTGCAAGAGGACCCCGAGTGTAAAGCCTCAGACACACTGCAAGCGGCTAGCAGCAACGGTGCGCCCAGAGACAATTGAAAGTCAATGAGATTCAGCGACTTGAAGCGACGACAAAGCGGGCATGGCACCGAGTTAAACAAATCCCAACGTCAGGCGACGTGATTGAGGTGACTTCCAGTGGGAGCTAAAGGATATCGTTGACTGACAGATTGGCTGCCTGCAACATGTCGGGGAGATATACGAGAGGGATACCTAGGCAACCAAAGCCTGGAATGTAAACAAGCGGCAAATGTTCAGCTACAGAGCAATGTGCGATGAGCGGATCGCTTGCCCTGTGTCCGTGGCCTACACGATCAGATGTACAGTAGCATCTGAACCCAAAATAGCCATTGAGCAGGCAACATATATAAAACAAAAAAAACAAAAAAAACATAATGCTTCTGAACTCAATTACAATCAGGGTTTGTTTTGTGTGCCTGTGGCAATAGGAACAAATATGTGCATTACACTGTGTGCCCGTAACAGAGCGTGAGGTGCATGTGTGTGTGTGTGTGTGTGTGTGTGTGTGTGCCTGCGAGGTGTTTTTCTGCAGCCACCATTTACATCACGCGCCTGTACACACCAGAGTGGGAGGGTTGGTGTTTGCGCAGTGTTCACGCAGCGTTACTCTCTGACTGCCAGAGTGTGTGACAGGCCACCGCCTGCTGGGTCTGTAGACCGGTGGAGTTGGGGCCGGGGATGACGGATGGATAAAATAAACCTACACTGGAGGAGTGCGGTTGAGAGGGATTTCCATGCCTGTGATGTCCTTCTTTGATGATAGGGAAGGACGGCCTGGGACGGGAATGTACAGCGGGGAAACACAGAGTTAATGGAGAAAGGACAGCGCCACCTTGTTGAGCCCTGCGGAAAGGCAGTGTTACTGAGAGCAGAGAGAGAGAGAGAGAAACAGATCGAAAGAGTGAGAAATTAGCAAAGCCACCAGTGCGAGACAGGCAAGGCTTGAGACAGCAACCGACCGCGTGACGCACCATTAGCTAGACACATCCAGGGACAAAGGCACGGAGTAATGAAATCATAGCGAAAATTACAAACAGAAACGAAACCGCAACGCACAAAGTTGCAACAAGAGCAGCAAAGAAGGGGAGAAGTTGCGATAGCACGACAATAAGCAACCCGCTGTGAGCAAAGTCAACACGATTGAAGGGTATGGAGAAGTGACTGGGGGAAATTACACATAAACAAATGCAGTCAATACCCGCCTTCCTTTCTCTGCCTCCATTATGTTACCCAAGACTGCGAACAAAACCTACAATTAGTCCTCCAACATGGTCGTCTTTGTTGTCTATTGTGTTGCCTTAATCCGCCCGAACAAAAGCTCAGAGCGAGATAGAAACGGACTACAAATTGATCAGTGTCATGGAGGAAGCGTTAAATAAACTGATGCGCACCGCGGAAAAGATTAACACAGATTGTTATTGAAACCTCGGATATATTGAACTGTCTCAGGTGCCGCTCTGCAATTATTTCATACCCGGCTAATAGATTGCTTATGGAGGGATGTGATGTTGACATTAATGAGCGGACCAAACCGCTGGTGGGCGTGCTCCACCCACCACCATTAACAAAACAAGTGTCTCCGCGAGGTTAAAAGGGATTTAGCATAGTGGGGATTGGAAGTGTAACTAATGGAGCAACGTGCTAGATACCACTAACAGAATTTAAACAAACAAAGCGTAACATTTGCGCTAAGATCCCCCGCGGTTTCCAGCACATTAAACTAAAATAATAAAATAATAGCAATAATAACAAAGGAAAACATGATATATTGCGTGCTAGCATGTCAGCGACTGTTTATGGCACTTAGTAAGCATTAGTAACAAACACAGCCAACATGGCTGTTGTCAAGCCCCCCCCCCCCCCCCCCATCTTCATCAGTTAGCCTTGCTCCTGGGGCCTGGATGCTTTTAAACAGGGAAGAATTTTTAACAAGGAATGAGCTGATCTCTTGGCCCCGCCGAAGGAGGGAGGATTTCCAGCGGGAGCGGTTTGTGTTGCTGCCGAGTTTGCCTTGACCCTGTTGGTCAGATGGCTGCTGTGGGCAGAATCTTATTTAACCGCTGATCTGAGACGTACGCTAGCACACACACACACACACACACACACACAATGCCTGCACTCACGGGCCCATATGACACTTTTGACACACAGTACCGGCAATGTAAAGAGTTAACAACACACACACACACTGTAATCTACACACAAACACATATACACACAAACACACACACTTAGGGGTCACCTCCATTATAACTGGGGAAAGAACCATACAGGTGTGACATCACACAGTAGCTCACTTTATAGCTGTATCTGTCTGTTTGCGTGGGGGGTGTTACTGTATGTGTGTGTGAAGGGTTTTACTGTATGTAAATGGGCTGCATTTATATAGCTCTTTTCTAACCTTCAGGCCACTCAAAGCACTGTACAGCATTCCCTCACATGCAACCACTCACACACACATGGTGGTTGATGCCGTGCAAGGTGAGGCCAACCACCAGGAGAAGTTCGGGTTAGACGTCTTGCTCAAGGACACCACGACACTTGGCGAGGAGTTAGCTGGGATCGAACAAGTGACTTAACATCACCTGTCGCCCCTCTATGGGCGTGTGTGTGTGTGTCAAGAGGGGGGGGGGGGGGGGGCGTTTTTTATGTGTTTGTGTGTGTGTGGGGGGTTACTCTATATGTGTGTAAGGCGAGAGAAAGAGAGAGAGAGTGTGAAGGGGGGAGGGGAGGGGTTTGACAAGGTGGAAACTCCCACCAGGCAACAAGAGAAAAATTTATCATGAAACTGGGCTAGAAGGAGAGAAATAATGGAATGGAACAGCTATAGACGGACAGATTGTGTGTGTGTGTGTGTGTGTGTGTGTGGTGGTGCTGGGGGGGTTGGTGATTGGACGACAGGGTTAGACAGGGACGCAGAGATGGAATGAGGGGGGGGGTCATTATCAGTCTGGGGGCACAGACCGAAACTACTGTCGCACTGACAGGGACACCACTGAGGTAAAGTCATCTCTCTCTCTCTCTCTCTCTCTCTCTCTCTCTCTCTCTCTCTCTCTCTCTCTCTCTC
>JAODLL010069858.1:5414-16827 GCA_026546735.1 Forbesichthys agassizii | reverse complement strand
TGGTTTTCCAATCAGCGTCGTTTTATAGCTATATGGGCGTGGTTTTCCAATCAGCGTTGTGTTTATAGCTATATGGGTGTGGTTTTCTAATCAGCGTTGTGTTTATAGCTATATGGGCGTGGTTTTCTAATCAGCGTTGTGTTTATAGCTGCACTGATGAGGTTTAAGTGTGCCGACCATGGTGCAGACGGCGAAAACGACCAGATGGTTCAAGTACAGCCATTCACAAACAGTTTCAATGTACGGCTCCCCAGATGGACTCGTGACGGGTTACCATACTTGCTGCAAAATTAAATTAGAGATTGTGAGATAAGCACTGGCCTGTAATGAGAAGCTCGCTGGGTGTGGGATTCAGACTAGTCAATCGTCTTGGTCATGTGTTGGTGTGTTGGTAGTGGACATGAATCTGATTGCTGCTGCCCAGAATGAAAAGCAGATAGCTACTTATTGCATGAGTGGGATTTGCTGACGTGGACCTGTGTGTATCTGTCAATTAAATAAAATGCAATAAGATAAAGTAGAGCGAGACGTTATATGCTAGCAATACAGACGCACCTGAGTTTATAGTGTATTGTCCTGTAGGTGTTTATCTGATTGGGGTTTCACAGTGGCTCTAATGGCTTTCACTCCAACATGAATGTGTTTTCACTAGGAACCCGTCATCCCAGTAGCTCATGTGTCAAATACGGTATTTACACAGCTCACGCTCACCGCCAAATCCCTCCCTGAGGCTGCGTGGACTGCTTGGCTGTGTTGACAGCACATGGATGGAGGCTGGTCCATTTCACTTCATCCAGTAGATCAAACTGAAACTGTGGACGCACGTCAAGAACAGCTCTGGCAGTGAGCTTGAGGCTGGGCTCTGTGGAACAATTAATTCACAGCGCGTTGAACGATTCACAACGTTACACCTGTTGTGACACCTATCATGGAAATGTAAACGTGTATTTATAGTGCTTACGTGTGCGTTTTGCTCTTTTTAAAATGTGGATATTTTACGCTATATTTGTTTTACTCTTTAAAACAAACACAACTGATTTGTGCCTTGCTGTATGAATTGTACAAATAAAGCTGCCCCTTGCTTTGCCACAACTCATAATAGATATCTTGTGATAATAAACCAGTGAATAAATAACTAAACACTAGACACACTGCTGCAGAAGTGAGAGTTTGCAATAGTAATATAGTTTGTTTTGTTATTAGAAAATCTCCCATTGTTATGGTTCGGAGGCAGTAAGGAGCAAAACGCAAGCCTTTCCTGGGCGTAAACATAAAAACTAGGGGTGGGCAGGCAGGCAGGCCCACGTACACCGAACATATAACAACAATCCTACAAAGACTATGGAAAACACTAGGACTTATAAACAGGGAGACAAGACAGACCATTGGACAGGTGAAACTAATAACAATTATCAACATGGGGCAGTAACTGGAACACAAGAAAACAGAAAGACACCCAAGGCATGGCCGTAACCGTGACACCCATTTTGGGCAGGCTATTTACTGGTATAGCATAATACATGTATGATCAAATTGTCGTAGAATTCCTTATTAAACTGTGGAGTCAGCTTGCGTAAGCTAATACATTTTTTTGTTATATTCAGAGAATTTCTCTTTACGGTCCACTGCCTGCCTGTGTGCGTGCTGAAAAAGTCTGTAAACGGGAGCACAAGCCAAGTGGTGCAGACCGCACCACATAACACTATCCCAACCTTATCCATGAATGTCCAATTTGGGAGCACTCTATGGCACTGAAAGGAGAGGTGTTTTTGTTTTGACTGAGTTTAAAGCTAGCAAGAGCTCCCCAGACCATATAGGGTGCTCCCTCAGAAGCTTCGCCCCACACACTGGAAACTAACGCATTGTCTAACCCAGGTAAGGCTCTTCTTGTTTTTAATGTATTTTGTAGTTGTCATTACACCTTCCCAGGGACTGCAGTTAAAAATGAGCCAAGAAGGCGTAACTGGCACACTTACATAAATGTTTATTAATGTGCACTGTCCTTGTAACTTAAAACTGTCTAAATAAATAGATTCCCCAAGGACACATCTATTCATTTAACGCATTCTGAATAGCTGGTTCAGTTTGTGTTATCGCTTGAGGAGGAATGTTACAAGGTCCAATGAGGAGCAGAGCTGGAATATAATAACAGTAACTGTAGTATTCGGTTGTAGCAAAAATATTATAATACAAAGAAAGATAGAGAAACGTAATTCAGGTCTGTGGGAGCAAACGTGAACTTGTTCTGATCTTAGGTGGGTGTGTCACCTTACACCACTAACAGAATTATGCATTGACTTGCATGGAGCGCTGGGAATATGTGATCTTATCCTATGGGACCCCCTCTCGCTTCCAACATTCAAACGCAGAAGTGCCTTAAAGTTGGCAGCTCTCGCTTCACTATTCTATCTGTAGAAGCATTCGTCAGCCTTTCAGAAGAGAAAACACTTGTTTTCCAATGAAACAATTCCAAATGACGCCGTCTGAAGTATCCAGCAGTTACATTTGATAACGGCAAACATCTGCTGTTCTACTCGTCCCCATTGACGGTCTATAGGGTGTGACGCCATCTGCACCCTTCAGTGTGTCACGACGAGCTCAGAACCAGCCAGCCTTTTGAGACAGCGAGTGCCAGGAGCATGTCTTTGGTATAATACCCCAACATGAATATGAAAAGGGAAGCTCCACGCTGGTTCTCTATAGGAGACACACTGTCGCTTCTATGACTGGGAACTACGTCACTGTGTGAGTCACCTTCTCCGCTCTTTGCCATAAAACCACTTCACATCCAATTAAAACCCTTTCTGTGATAAAAAGCCACATAATACCTCAAATGGTGGCAATTTGCAGTCTAATGATCCACAAGCACATATGCCTTCTGCCCGATGACTAACCAGGACCATGACAATATGTGGAGGCCTACAGTATCTGGATATATTTCTGATGCCATATCATTTGCAAAGAACACTCTAGCCCTCTAACCCCTAGATGGATTATAAATTGAATATTTATACTGCCAAATTAGTTTTTTTCTGCCCTTTCACAGGGGTGATAACGTTTACATTTACAGCATTTGGCAGATGCTTTTAGTTAAAGCGACTTACTTACATTTGTCATTAGTTTGACAGGTCAAACACCAACAATTGTAAGCAATCAATATTATACCACAATAGTCCCAGCATTTTCTCATCATGTCTATATATCAATATATAATTACATCACCCAACAAAGGTTCTAGTGGCCTTAACAGTAGTGCCTAATACTAAAGTTCTAAGTACATAAGAGCAGAATAGGGAATTTTGTATTAATATTATAGAGTAGGGTAGAGAGATAATGAAACTTGAGTTAGCATTGAGTGCTAGGAGATGGAGAGGTCGCTAGTCGAGGTATCGAGGTGTGTCTTGATTCTCCTGCAGAAGATGGTCCAATGGTCTGGTCCTCTTGTCGGGACAAGATCATTGCTTGGAGGTAGCTCGGGACATTTCTCTTTACTGCTTTGTAATAATAATAATAATAATAATAATAATAATAATAAGATTTATTAGTAGAGCACTTTTCACGTACATAGTGCTTTCACAAGGGCAAATTCAATCAAATATACATGATAATAGAAAACATCAAAGTATAGGAAGTAAAAATGTTTAAAAGATTAAAAAGACTCGAATAAAATCTGGGAAGGCTCTCTTATAAAAATCTGTTTTAAGAATGGACCAAAAGAGTTCACAGATTCAGCTGACCTGATTTCAAGCCAATAAGACAGTACCAGTGTATTAAACTGGATGTGTGCTGCAATGGGGAGTCTGTGAAGTTCTCGGAAGAGTGGGGTTACATGGGAGAACTTCTGCGGCATTTTGAACACACTGTAAGGGTCTGGTAGAGCACGCTGGTAGTCCGGCTAACAGAGAGTTGCAGTAGTCCAGGCAGGAAATCACTAGAGCTTGGACGAGAAGAAATGTAAGGGCTGAGAGCTCTAGTATACAATGAGATTAGTAGGGGTCCGGAAACAGATCCTTGTGGGTCCCCTTTGTTTAGTGGGCAGGGTTTGTCCGGGTTACAGTGGAATTGGTGAAGGTTAGGGATGCATCCATCAGAAGGACCTGAATCCCTAGCTTGACCTCAGCACCAAACAGTCTCAAGCAGAGGTCGTCTGGCCTGTCCATGTTAGCTTGTTCACACTAGCCTGCCTGTGTTAGCTTTTCCCCACAAGCCTGTCCTTGTTAGCCTGTCCTCACTAGCTTGTCCCTGCTAGCTTGTCCTTGTTACCCATGACCCCAATAGCCTGTCCCCATTAGCCTGTCCCTGTTAACGTCTCTACGCTAGCTTGTCCCCACTAGCCTCTCCCTGTTAGCTTGTCTACGCTAGCCTGTCCCCACTAACCTGTCCCTGTTAGTTTCTCTACGCTAGTCTGTCCCCAATAGCCTGTCCCTGTTAGCTTGTCCCTGCTAGTCTGTCTCCACTAGCCTGTCTCTGTTAGCTTGTCCCCATTAGCCGTTCTCCTGCTAGCTTGTCAGTAGTATGTTTTGTAACTGCGTCTGTGGAATATAATGTTCTGTGGCTCCTCAGGGCTCCGTCCACTCGGCCCTTTGGCTCGGGATGCCAATATCAGTTCTATCTGCAGCCTCACACTTCATTAATGTTGGCTGAGTGGACCAGGCACCCAGAGGGCCTTGGGTTTCTTCTGCTCCAGTATTGTTCTGTTGTTGTGGCCTTATCGACACCTTTCTTGTGTAGGCTATGTTTCGATGTTGTTGAGTTCTAACCTAAGAACATTGTTTATCACATATATCATGTGATTCATGTGAAGTGGATGTCCTACACGCTTTGGCCATCTCCTTCAACAGAGGATATGTCCCTGTTAGGTTAACAGCCCTGCCATATCCCTGAAGCAAGGCGTCCTGGCCTAATAACTGGAGTTGGTCCACAGACACCAATGACACAATTCCCACACAAGTCACACATACGATGAAACAACTACAAAGATTACGCAGATAAAGATAGAGCATTAGCTTACTTCCTGTTACCAACTTCCTGTCTGCATGGATGTACTACTGTAGGCCAATAGCCACGGGAATTAAAATATCACTCTTAAAACGTGTCGTAAAACGTGTGCTACTATACTTCGTTTCCTGCTTTTGAAAAGGAGTTTTTTCATAGTTGTTGAAAGCTTAATTTGTTGCCCATTGACCTTCATTACAAACCCTGTGAGAAGACGGCATCAGCAAAATGCCTTCTCAATACCGAAGCTGTCACCGCTGATATTGTGCTACACCGTTAAAAATGACAGGGAGCCACATTTTTAATAAGGTTGAAAAACACTTTAGCTTTCGTCTAGGAACTAATATCCCCGACATTTAAACTGAAATTTAACCAAACATACCAGTCAACTAGTCTAAAAGTAAGAAAACATTTTCACTGAGAAGATATTGCGTATATATTATGTGAGAATGTTAAGCACACTGTGTAGAATAGTATTTTAAATGTTGACATATTTGCACCAGCGGCATTTTAAATGTGTGTGCTTATTGACGAGTCATTAACAGTGTGAAATTGCTCTTATTTCAAATTGCTCTTATAATACACACAATATTTATTTTGGACAATGTTTAACAAGCTGTAGTTATACAAGATACGTTTAACGGACTACTTGTGCGGGTACCGACTAGCGAGGGTAGCAGTGTTTCATCGACTAGTCGACTAACTGAGCACATCCCTCAGATCGTCTCAGATCAGTGCAGGAAGGTGTTCTTCCCTCCAGTCCCCACGCTCGCTGCTCAGATTTCAGCACAGATGTGAGAGTGGCCATTTGTATCCGGGCTGATCTGTTGAGACTCTAATCTAACACACAGTGTACAGCTTTGGCCAGCCTGACCCGGAATGACCTCTTAAATCCCGTCCACTGCTCCAGATATAGCCACTTGTTCTCAGGACGGGATTACCGCGGAAACCTGCAGCTATACGGTTACGTAACACTGTCGTCAGTAAAGAACAGATGGTACGATTCCTTCTTAATCCGGCTTTTTGCTTCTGTGTGACCCTTGACCCTAAAATGAAGTGGTTTTGTTTTTGTTTTTTTAAAAGCACCACACACATCTCACCTTCACATGGAGTAACCTGCACACAGTGTGAGTGACGGTCCTGATCTGCTCTGCAGTTTAAGCCCTTTGGTTTTAAGTCTAAAAATAGTGCCTGTCCCTTTTGTGAGGCGTTTGTGAGGCGCTGTGTGTCTCCAGCGTATCCCTGGGCGAGCGCCTGCTGTGGTATTACAGGCTGGCAGGCTGGAGGTCTGTTCATCTGCCTTTTCTTATCTGCCTGTCTTTCTGACTATCTCTGCTTCTCTGTGTGTAGAAGACACACACAGAGACAGACCTGTCTCTCTGCTTGTCTGTCTATCTATTTGTCTCTACTTGTCTATGTCTGCCTGCCTGTCTGTCTGCTTGCCTGCCTGCCTGTCTCATGTTATGTTCCAGTCTTGCTGGGCAGCATCATGTGATCTGACCTGGGCAGCATCATGTGATTGGACCTGGGCAGCAACATCATGTGATTGGACCTGGGCAGCAACACCATGTGATCTGACCTGAGCAACACCATATGAATGTGCTGGTCCTGCTTCTCACAAGCTTTAGCTCATTAGCCGGCCTCTGCTTCGCATTCGGCACGTTTCATCACCGCCGGCAAAGCGGTTTCTACGGTAATCAAGTCAGAATGGAGTCAGAATGTCACTCGTTACTTCAGGGCTTGTCCTGCTGCCATATAATTTGGTGAAATAAACCCTTGAAATGATATTGAACGTTGTGATATTTAAATGTATTGAAAGTCACAGATTGACATTTGGCATGAGGACATTTTCTGGTAAAAATATCGCCAGCCCGGCTGGCTCCGGGTCGGGCATTCACAGTAGGCTCTGAATTGATTCACCACAGAATAATGAAAGCCGGTGGAGGCATGAATTCATTAAATACAGCGACCAGGGTGATTATTGTGTCCTGAAGAGGCCCGTGCGGAGGTGAGGAAGCTCGTCTTCCCTGTCTTTGTAGCTCAATCTTGGGCGAGGCCATTTTCTCGGCGGGGCAGGAAGTGGCACAGGAAGCCAGTTCACAGCCGCGCGGTGACTCTGGGATGGGTGTCTTTGACAGGAACACAGAGTCCACCCCGTGCCTCTCGACGCAGGGAGGAGTGGTGGGGTCGTGGAGTCACATTCTTCTTGGGGACCGGGCCCTTCATGCATTATTAAACAGTCTGCTGGTTCTCATAACAGGGTAATTATTACCCGGGGGTCTTGCACATCCGCGGCCCACCGGACAGATGATACCGAGTGAGGACACACCCACTGGCTAAGCTAGCAACAGCAGGCAGCCTCTTTGTTTGACTGATGCAAATCTGTGTGAAGCCATCTATATCACACACCCCTGGATTCTAAACATGCTCATATTTTACCTGCCATACGCTGCTTTAAAACACCATGACAGCAACATGAATGCCCAAGACAACCAAACCTATGCTATTATGTTTATTTTACATCACATTACAAGTACACACCAGATGATATAGAGCTCATATCTCATCATATGGTCTTATTACCATACCGTCATCATCATACATTTTACCAAACAGATATTATTGCTTTAACGGTCTTACATATGATATTTCAACATTAATAGCAGCAGGCAACTGCTTCAATATGAAAATATATAGTGGAAAATGGTGTCCTGAGCAGAGAATGACATCACACTCCCTGTGTGTGTGTGTGTCCTCTCTTCTTTGTTTACATAGCGGGGTTGTTAGGTCATGTGTGTGTGTACATTTGTTTTGGTCTGAGACGTTGGTACTCTAGTGTGCCATCCAGTGGCAGACCGGATCATTCATCTGGACAGATGGGTGATGTTCCTCTGTGCCTGGTGCCTGCTTGATAAACCCCCCCTCCTTCATCCCGCACCCGCGGCTATCCTCCGTCCTCTCAGCAGCGCTAAACAACATGTGCACATCAAGGTGTCTCCGTGGTGATAGGAGCTGTCGGTTGCCAGAGCAACGAGGTCATGAGGTTAGGTTAATCTGCTATGGTGATGGGAAGTCGCCTCCGCTTGAGTCCTGCCAGCCAGTTTGGAACGTTAGAACGGGAAGGTGCAGTCAGCGATGCTGGAGAAAGACAAGACAAATACACCCCCCACCACATTGGAAATGTATTGTGCTACACAGCAGCGCTGTGTAGAAACACCAGATTATTTTCCCTGCGCACACAGAATGGGCAGCTAGCTAGCGCACCCTGTGGACCATGGGAATTTGACAAAAAGTGAATTGCTTACAATCGCTAGCTTTACATATTAGGTGTTAGGAGCAATTTTAAATATTCATTTGGAAATGTGGAATATGATTTAAAGGTAGCCTACAGTCCTTGCTTTGTGTCTTGAATTGTCCTTGTGGTTATAAAGCGTTTCCTTGGGCTGTTGACAGTTTTCACAATTACTTGACTGAATAATACAAATATTAGTTACTCTGTAGCACTGATAAAGAAAGATACTGGTTTCATACATCTCAGTGCAGTGATAGCTGATCAATACATTTTGAAACGCCACTAGACTAGTTGTAGGGAGCTAGTTGTTCCATATCTTGGTATGTGTGTGTGTGTGTTTGTGCGTACATGCATTTGTGCGTTCCTGTGTGAATGTCCTTGTAGCCGTCAGTGGTTTATGTTTTTATGAATATATATAATACATTTCCATGTTGTTTGGTTCTTTGGTTATGACAATTTTATTATTACAATTTAAAGAGATTTATCTACAAACTGTTACTGGTGAGGTTATTATATTTAGTAAAATCCTTGATTTACAAACAGGCTTCTCTGTATTTGATCAAATGTTCTGTAATCTTTTATATATTTTTCTGCAGCTGCATACGGATATTAATCTTTCGTTCAGTCACATGCATACTGTACATCACTGACTGTGTGTGTGTGTGGACTGGTGAATGCGCTGGCAGCACTGCAGAATCACCGCACCAGTAATGCTATTGGCTTTATACGCAGTGCCTCCAAATAAACCCAGCAGCACACAAGTGATGTCTCACTCATGGCAGCTCATGCTTCTCCGTGAAGGTGATGGATGCAGAGCAAGCTGCCCATGTGTTGCTGTCATCTTTGGGCTGCAGCCATGATGGTTTTAAATCAGCCATTTAGAGAAACCCCTCCTCCATGGATGTAACTAATGTAACTAGCGATCATATCTGGTCTGCAGAGTGCTCAACGCGAGTGGCTCTTATCGCTGCCTGCCTGTCACGTGAGCTACCACATGCAGGCATTCTGTACCGTGCAGTAGATAGACAGAGCTGCCTGCACTCCGCAGATTGTACCATCTTGATCTGACCCGTGGATATCACAACTCCCCAAGGGAGGTCGCAAGGTGCCTTTACGTGTACAGAGGGTGTCGTTTTTATTAGATTCATGTAAAATGTGGCTACATTACGGTATATGTCTTATAAATGTTGCCATATGTAATGAACCGCTTCTGTTTGGGGTCAAGGGTCAATAGGTTTGTCTCTCCACTGTTATTAAACAGTGTTTCAGGCCTTTAAACTGTCCTCTCATGATTTATTGTGACTGCATTTCATTTCAGAGGAAAACGACGGCTTTCTAATCATTTCTCCTTCATGTTCCGCTTATTTAACGTACGGCAGTAAGCGCAGAACAATTTGTGTTTGGAGCCTCTTGTTTTCCCTGGGCTGCGTTAACAACAGAGATGCCCGTTCATGCTTGTAGGTCTGACTATTATACAGTGTGTTTATTGGAGATATCTGCCGTTGCAGTGAAGCCCGTCTCCGACCACCCAGGCTATGAGTGTAGTAGACTGGGACAGAGTCTGGGACACTTAACAAACAAGGTATTTTGATTGACATGCACGAGGACCAACTACGTAACTCAATGACCAAGTCAGAAGTTAAACTTGCAATGACGAAACATTGACAACATGACTGGCTGTTAACAGGTCTTGTAAACCGATACAATGTGTAGGCTATGCTTACTGATTACAATACATGTTTAATTTTAAATGAGTAAATAAAGCACTGCGCAATCGTTGCACCAGAAAATACAAAGACATACTTGATTCAGTGACATTGCTAACATCCTGCGTTAAACACAGATCGGTATCGGACAATATAAAAGTATTGTACAATTATTTTATCTGGTCTAATACTGACCTTGTTTTTGTTTTTGATCTGTGTTTAACGCATATGTCACGTGTCATATGTCATGTGATAAGAAGTTGTACATGTGTGGATGAATGCTGTAAAATGCAAATGTATTGCCCTTTTAGGGACCAATAATGTTTTCTACATCTAAATCTACATCTACATTCAATGGATATCAACATAATTACTTCCCGAAAGTCCAAGAGTCCCGTGTCGAGCTTACATGGTTATATGCGGTATGCGTTCAGCGCGGTTGCCTGTTGACATAGTGCTAATGAACAGAAGAGGCTAGGATAGACAGAACACAGATGAGATGTACGAGGTAGTGTACAGTACCAGTTTGTACATGTTTATAGTGTATTAACGGCAGGGTCATTCTCAAGAACGCTTGCTAACGTAAAGCTCAAATCAAAACCGTATCCCTCCGCGGTGCTGCCTCACACATCAAACTGCACTGTGAAGCGTAGTACTACGGCTATGTTGATGTGAACGGTGTTCGTTTATGTTCCTATTTACGGAGCCGGGACCGTGTAGAAGTACCGGGCTATTTTTTCAACACACATAAAGTACGGTAAGATAGTGAAATGCCAGAAGAGATTTGTTAAATATGACAAATAGACTATTAATGTTACAATAGCTGACTTTAACTTTAAGGCTACCTTAGCTTACCTTACCTTTCTCTCATTCTCTATCTCTCTCACACACGCACAAACACACACACACACACGCACACGCACACACACGCACACACACGCACACACACACGCACGCACACATCTTTAATTATAAATGAGACTCTGGAAGTCAGACAGGTCTCTCACCACCACCACCACCAACAACACACATTTACATGCAGCATGAGCGTTATTGTGCAGTTCCCACTGCTGCTCCTCTGGGCTTGAGGGCACCTCAGTGACCGCTATACGGCAGACACAACCTGGAGGTCAGCGGAGTCTTCTTCGCTGGTGGCCTTGGTCAAATCCAATGGTTTTAAAAGAGCAAAGAATACGAGTAACATAACTACACCAGTAGATGGCAATGGACAAAAAAAGGTATGATCATTAACCACAGCGAGGTAGAGTTACCCCGGAATTCCACCAGAGTTCTATTGAGGACTCTCTAAGTGGTCTGTCTCCTCTATATAATGTCTCTGGTACTTCTCCCATAGAGTTCTATTGAGGACGCTCTAAGCGGCCTGTCTCCTTTATATAATGTCTCTGGTACTTCTCCCATA